>CM031947.1:30701632-30916632 GCA_018749465.1 Paracanthobrama guichenoti
AACTTTGACCCAATTAGCCTCATAGAAAGTCAGCTGGACAAACACTGTTAGGTTGCTGATTTGTTAAGACATGATCATTCCCAGCTTGCTTTGCATCTTGAATAAATTATATGGATACTGTTGTAGGATAATTGTGTTGTTGTTGGATCTATTTTAGCCTATTGTTGTTATTGTTAGTTTCTTGTCGTGTGCTTTTGCTAATCTTTACTTAATGATTAATGTTACTTCTATTGAGACTTATGTGTTTAGTTAGGATATGGTGGCCGAGAGAGCTCAACGCGCTGCAACTGAAGAAAACACATGAAAATACAAAAAACACCAGCAAATAAAGAAAACGTCATCATCAGTTTGACAACACGTGCTGCTATAAAAAAAAGGCCAAATACAGAAACGCTCTGCTAAAGTTCACAACACAACCAAATACAGAAACGCTCTGCTAAAGTTCACAACACAACCAAATACAGAAACGCTCTGCTAAAGTTCACAACAAGTTCACAACACAACCAAATACAGAAACACTCTGCTAAAGTTCACAACACAACCAGATACAGAAACACGCTGCTAAAGTTCACAACACAACCAAATACAGAAACACTCTGCTAAAGTTCACAACACAACCAAATACAGAAACGCTCTGCTAAAGTTCACAACACAACCAAATACAGAAACGCTCTGCTAAAGTTCACAACACAACCAAATACAGAAACGCTCTGCTAAAGATTATTATTATTTTTCTTAATTAGTTAGCTAATCGCGTCGGTTATGCAGTGATGTGCTATGAAATTATTGCAGAGCAAATTAATTGTAATAGTATTAATTTAATTATAAAAGTAGCCTAATAATCATCATCATCTCAGGGGGGCCTGAGATTACCGGACCGGGTTTTGCAGCATGTTTCTGTATTTGGTTGTGTTGTCAGTATTTGCAGAGCGTTTCTGTATTTGGTTTTGTTGTGGACTTTTGCTGTGCATTTCTGTATTTGGTCGCGTTGTGAATGTTTGCATCGCGCTTCTGTATTTGGTGGTGAATATTTGCAGCACATAAGATGTTTTCTTAATTTACTGTTTTTTTTTTTGTTTTTGTTTTTTTTTGCAGCAGCAGCAGCACGTTGAGCTCTCTCGGTCACCGTATAAGAACCCCCTATAAAGATGTAAATTTGTGCCATCCTTTTAAAATGAAAAATATATTTGTTTTGTCTTTTACTTTTTGTCTTGTCCTTTAAGAGGCAATCAGTCACTTACAACTGCATAATAAAGATAAAAGTTGTGTTGCTAATTGAAAATGTATTGAACAAGAGATCTGAAGAAATGTTTATTAGCTGAAAGAAACAGCATTTAATTAACAAACAAATTGTTGGCTAAATACTGAGGGCAATTAGATCAATCTCTTGTTGTTACATTGATGTTTTTTTAAACTCTTTTTTAACTTATATGCAAAGCTAACCATTTTAGTTGTATGAGGAACTATGGTAAAAAGTTGAGAAACGTGTACAAAAATGAATAAAAATAAATAATAATAATAATTCAGTGGTTTCCAACTTGAATCAGATGTGTTTAGGAAACCGCTGCTGTAAAGAACCAAGAAACTAGTACAATAATCTGGAAAAAAAAATGTTATTTGGAGTAGCATTATTCTCATCATTCAATTATAGACATTTAAGATAATAACCTTTTGTTTCCCATCCAGGTATTATCATATTAAATACATTATTTCTGAAATTTAGATTTTATTTCTCTAGTGGGAGATTACAAAAGAAAGAAATACTAATGGTATAAACTAAGCTCGTTCTATACACCAGCAATTCATTACACATATTTTAGAATCTCTTAATGGTTTAAAGTAATTACAAAAGAATTGTACAGATTGAACTGATCACTGTACTCAATAAGTATAAAAAGTTTGCATTATAAAGGCAACTACTATAAATGTATGTTACATATATTACAGCATTTTAAAGTCTTAATAAAATCTGTTTCCAATGTACAAGCTTTCTTTCTTGATTTATTTCTTATTTACTTAAATTCATCCATTCTGCATTGCCCAAACTATGTGGACGCCCAAACACTACACACATATGGGTAACATTTAATTTCATATTATGGGCATCAATTCCTCCCTTTGCTGTTATAAAATGAGGACTGGCTCACAGTTCCAGTTCATCCCAAAGGTGTTCAGTGGAGTTCATGTCTGGGCTTTAATGAGTGCTTACACCAGACTCAGTAAACCATTAATATATGGATCTCGCTTTGTGGATTGTCAGCAGGGCTCTATTATACTAAAGACTTTTAATCAGTGCATGCTTTGTTAAAGCACCTACTAGTGTTGTGTCTAGCTGAAATAGTCAAGCCCATTTATTAAAAAAAGGGGTATCCCATACCTGTGGTCATATACTGTAGTTTATTATTAATTATCATACATTTGTTGCTCATGGTTTCAGTGCTATAAGACAGGAAACTGGATTAGTCTATAAGTTATTATTATTATTAGTAGTAGTAGTAGTAGTTGTTGTTGTTGTTGTTGTTGTAGTATGTTAACATATATTTGACTATATGCGTGCTTGGAAATGAATATACAGTATACTGAACTGCCTGATTCTGTTTCCTAAAAGGGTTTCTGTAATGTCTTACTATTTTGGTCAGGTCAATGGGATCTCTTACTGAAACTGATGCAACTGTCTGACCCAATACTTTACCTCTGGTGGTACTTTATTCAATGTCAATGTGACATTTGGGTATGTAGCTCCATCTGCGAGCTACCAAAGGGTCCTCAATAAACTAATGGCCGCCTTCCAATTCACATACTTGCGAAATAATGCTTTTCTCTATGCAAAGTATGCAAACATGCGTAATGTAATTTCTAAATCATGTAGGTCAATAAACCATTTATTTATTTATTAAACTATGGGTGACTTTTCTCCTGCCATGGTTGTCATTCCCATGATCCAGGTGTTCACACAGAATGTCATGCTGTGCTCTTTTGTCTTTTTGCATTAGTCATGCAAATCTCCAACTTACTGTTTCTTTGTTTTTCCTCCATTTTTCAGCTTTACTACATTATAACAACTGATTATAATGACAACTGGGGTATACATGTTTGTTAATGACTTTGAGTTATGTGTCCTGTGGCGATAACTCACAGTGCATTTGTTCTCTAATTGCAGTACAGTAATGTTGAAAGTCACCATTATGTGATTTGTGTATGAAATGTTATGTACTGGTGAAATCAAGTATTTATTTGAAAGCAAAAAGCAACAAATAAAAGAGAAACTTTGTGGTATGGCAGATGCAGAGTTGACCTGTTTATGGTTTGTGAGAAATAGTGTTTGGCTTGAATGGGCTATGTGACTATTATGAAAGATTCATCCAAGAGCTAATTTGGCATGCAGATGTGAGGGTCTAAATAAAATAAATACAAATTCCTCTCTGGATATTGCTCATGTGCCAATGATTACCTCTCCATGTGCACCCCTGGTATAAACCATTACTCTTTCTTGCCTTGTTTACCATAACCCTACATGTTGTTTTAAGATTTTTGTTTCTTGGATGGTTATTTGAATTTGTTAGCCAAGCAGACTGTTGACCTGTTCTCTCACCTCTTGGCTTTGGATTGCTGCCTGGATTTATTTTGTATTAAACCATGCCTGCACTTGAATCTTGACACTGCCCATAGCTCTTTGCATGTACTGTAAGAAAGCTGATAGTGTGTTACATACATTTAGTAAGAACTAGTACAGGGGTGCAAATCTCAGTTCCTGGAGGGCCAAATCCTAACAGAGTTTAGTTCCAACCCTGCTCCAACACAGCTACAGTAGGTTACAATGGGGCTAATGCCGCCCACACAGACCACAGGGTGAGCACCCCTTGCTGGCCTCACTAACACCTCTTCCAGCAGCTATATAGTTTTCCCAGGAGATCTCCCATCCAGGTACGGACCAGGCTCAGCCCTGCTTAGCTTCAGTGGGAAACCAGTCTTGGGTTACAGGGTGATATGGCTGCTGCAGGTTAGATTCAGAAGGTATGATATTAAATATTGTAACATGTTAACAGCTGTCAATATAGGGCTAGATTTGACTCTTAGGAGGATGAAAATGAATTTTGTGCCAAATGGTATGAAGCAGCTAGCAGCCAGCACATTTAATTACAGGACAGAGACTCACAACAAGAATGGTTAGAATGACAATGAGCTTTATTCAATGCAGATGTAGGATATAATTTGAAGGTGAGTATATATTTAAGTAGAAGAATGCAGGAGAATGGCGAATAGGAATTCTATAACTGTTGCAGATGGTCGAGGAGTTCGTGGACAGTGAGGAAGATGGAAGCTGGAGCACAATCCTTGGTGGAGATACTGTTGGGTAACGGAACCTTTGTAGATGGAGACAATGAAGACAATGGAGACACGAGGAACCAGAAGAGACGAGCTAACCATACCATAGCGAACCATAGCAGAAACAGGTACGTAACACCAGGCAAGTGAGTCCTGACTCAAAACGAGCAAAGTAACGAGCAAAGTGAGGTGTGTGCTTATATGCTGCCTGAAGTGATGATGAGATGATGTGCAGGTACGGGTGATTAGTATTCTGGTGATAACGATCTCTGTGATTGGGTGATGGTGGAGCCTGGCTGATCTCTAACATTTATTGCACATATAACATAAACAAAATAAAAAAATAAAAATACTAGAAGAAACAAGTTAATATTTTTATATATTGTCCCAACACAACACTACTGAAATGGGAAAAATGTATATTTAGTCCAGGTTGTGCATAACAGGTCCAAGAAAGAAGGAAAATAAAGTGTCCAAAAGTACTCAGGGTTCCATCGCAAGTTGGTGTGTGTAGTGTAAAATGAATGCATGTTTTTTTTTTTTTTTTTCTACTACCCAGGTAGTGTGTGTAAGAAGTAACAGCTTAGCTGTAATTGGAAAGAATCCTTCAATGACAATCAGGTCCATGGTGAACGTCAGCAGTAGGCCCTTCACCAAATCACAGTTTCTGGCTCACCATAGATCAAGCTCACAGTTGATCATGTCATCGGATGGAATCAGGCGAATAAAAATAGAAAAACAGTCAGAGTTCGTAGAAATAAAGTCTCCGTTTCGGCCCAGTTTCAGCCAAGCTGTAGCTGTCGGACAGATGGCTTCACATTTGACTTTAGAATGCTGTAGTATACAGAGGAGTTCATGGTTGACTTAAAGACTGCAAGATGCCCAGGTCCTGTGGCTGCAAAACAAGCCCAAACCATCAGCCCTCCACCACAGTGCTGGGCAGTTGCTATGAGGTGTTTGCGCTTATATGCTGTTTTTGGTTTTCGCCAAACTTGGAGCTGTGCATTATGGCCAAACATCTCCATTTTGGTCTCGCCTGTCCAAAAGATATTGTTTGTTCTTGTGGCAACTTGGCAAACCCAAGCCGTGCTGTCATGTTCTTTTTGGAGAGCAAAAAGCTTTCTCCTGGCAACCCTTCCAAACATGTTATACTTGTCCAGTCTTTTTCTAATTGTACAGTCATGGAACTTTAACATTTAACATGTTAACTGAGGCCTGTAGACTCTGAGGTGTATGCATTTTGCTGGGACGTCCACTCCAGGGAAGATTAGAAACTGTCTGGAATGTTTTACACTTGTGAATAATCTTCCTCATTGTCAAATGATGGATAGTTGGAAAAAATTGGTTGGAAATGGCCGTATAATCCTTCCCAGACTGATGGCAGCAACAATTGCTTCTCTAAATTCATTGATGTCTTTCCTTTTTGGCATTGTTTTAACACACACCTTCTAGAACAGCAAACTGCCAAAACTTATGTCTTTATAGAGGTGGTCACGCTTGCTGATGATCAACTAATCAGACATCTGATTAGCAGTGCCTGATTGCTACTTAGCCTCTTAATTCCTATGGAAGCAGTAAGGGTTGATTAAGATGTTTAATTTTATATATATATATATATATATATATATATATATATATATATATATATATATATATACACACACACCGATCAGGCATAACATTATGACCACTGACAGGTGATGTGAATAACACTGATTATTAGGCAGCATGTGAACATTTCAATGTTGATGTGTTAGAAGCAGGAAAAATGGGCAAGGGTAAGGATTTGAGCGAGTTTGACAAGGGCCAAATTGTGATGGCTACACGACTGGGTCAGAGCATCTCCAAAACTGCAACTCTCGTGGGGTCAGTATCTTTCAAAAGTGGTCCAAGGGAGGAACAGTGATATATATATATATATATATATATATATATATATATATATATATATATATATATATATATATATATACACACACTCACCTAAAGGATTATTAGGAACACCATACTAATAATATGTTTGACCCCCTTTCGTCTTCAGAACTGCCTTAATTCTACGTGGCATTGATTCAACAAGGTGCTGAAAGCATTCTTTAGAAATGTTGGCCCATATTGATAGGATAGCATCTTGCAGTTGATGGAGATTTGTGGGATGCACATCCAGGGCACGAAGCTCCTGTTCCACCACATCCCAAAGATGCTCTATTGGGTTGAGATCTGGTGACTGTGGGGGCCATTTTAGTACAGTGAACTCATTGTCATGTTCAAGAAACCAATTTGAAATGATTCGAGCTTTGTGACATGGTGCATTATCCTGCTGGAAGTAGCCATCAGAGAATGGGTACATGGTGGTCAAAAAGGGATGGACATGGTCAGAAACAATGCTCAGGTAGGCCGTGGCATTTAAATGATGCCCAATTGGCACTAAAGGGCCTAAAGTGTGCCAAGAAAACATCCCCCACACCATTACACCACCACCACCAGCCTGCACAGTGGTAACAAGGCATGATGGATCCATGTTCTCATTCTCCATCTGAATGCCTCAACAGAAATCGAGACTCATCAGACCAGGCAAAATTTTTCCAGTCTTCAACTGTCCAATTTTGGTGAGCTTGTGCAAATTGTAGCCTCTTTTTCCTATTTGTAGTGGAGATGAGTGGTACCCGGTGGGGTCTTCTGCTATTGTAGCCTATCCGCCTCAAGGTTGTGCATGTTGTGGCTTCACAAATACTTTGCTGCATACCTCGGTTGTAACGAGTGGTTATTTCAGTCAAATCAGCTTCTATCAGCTTGAATCAGTCGGCCCATTCTCCTCTGACCTCTAGCGTCAACAAGGCATTTTCGCCCACAGGACTGCCGCATACTGGATGTTTTTCCCTTTTCACACCATTCTTTGTAAACCCTAGAAATGGTTGTGCGTGAAAATCCCAGTAACTGAGCAGATTGTGAAATACTCAGACAGGCCCGTCTGGCACCAACAACCATGCCACGCTCAAAATTGCTTAAATCACCTTTCTTTCCCATTCTGACATTCAGTTTGGAGGTCAGGAGATTGTCTTGACCAGGACCACACCCCTAAATGCATTGAAGCAACTGCCATGTGATTGGTTGATTAGATAATTGCATTAATGAGTAATTGAACAGGTGTTCCTAATAATCCTTTAGGTGAGTGTATATATATATATATATATATATATATATATATATATATATTAGTGCTGCATTTGGGGGAAATTTATCGTGATTAATCACATCCAAAATAAAAGTTTGTGTTTACATAATATATGTGTGTGTACTGTGTATAATTATTATGTATATATAAATACACACACATGCATGTATATATTTAAGAACATTTTTATATTTTTATAAAAATATATATTTATATATTAGATAAATTATATATACAGTATATGCATGCAAATATTTCTTAAATACATAATAATTATACACAATGCACACACATACTAAACATAAACTTTTAATTTGGGTGTGATTAATCACAATAAATTTACACACACACACACACACACATTACAAACAAACAAACATCAATTATCTAAATTTTTTATTTTTTTTTATTTTTTTATTCTTACCTGAAAGATCATCAGAGAAAATAATTAAACATTTTGCCTTTCAAAGTTTGGTGTCCTAGTTTTGACTGGCTCGACCACCATCGCCCCAATAAATCATACTATATGTTACAGGAAGAAAAGCTGTGTTTCATCATTTAATTAGCATAGTTTACACATGAGATAACCAGTTTACAATGAAACCATTGTTTCCTGTTTCTTACATTTCTACTTTTAACCCCTCTAGTACAATTGCCTAGCCTGATACTAATACTCAATTCTAGTCAGAATATGAGTCTGATACTGCTCCATTGGGAGCATGTTTGATTATTGGGGCATGTTTCAACCGAACCAGGAAAGACCTCAATTGGATAGACCTACAACCAATCAGAGCAACGGAGTAAATGACGGATGTTGAGCGACACATAGTAGTGGGAAGTTCAGATCATTTTACAGACTTGGATCTTTGAATCTCGTTCAGCAAAATGAACAAATCTTTTTCAAGCAATTTTGTTCATTTCAGCAGAATATGATTAAAATGTCACATGTTAAATTCCCCAACACATCTAGTACTTATGCAAATGTTGATCACATTTGGAATAAAAAATAAATTATAAGCTAATGCAGCCAAGGCCAAACTTTAAGAAATGATTCATTAATTGCTTAGCTGGGTCTTCAGGCTATGCAGTCTGTTAGTTAACCTCACTTCCGAATCCGAGTCATTCTCTCTTTTGTCACTTCACATTTAATCACTTCTGTTCCCTGGAAAGAGTAATGTTTCACCTCTCCTGTCTTTGGGTTTGAGTCGTTAGTTCTGTCATCAGTGTCTGATCTGGGCCATGACAGTCCCATATGCAATGCATGTAGTCCCGAAAACAGAATTGATTAGTTCACCCCTCGAGTCTTCGGGTTTGAGTTATTCGTTCACCAACTCACAGCCCCATAGGCTGAATGCAGAAGATCCTGTACAGAACCGATGGCATGTAGCACATACACGGTCAACACAAAATGAACGAATCACTCTCTGAGACAGCTTGTTGTTCTTGAGTCATATTTAAGATTAGTTCAAAAAGAACGAATCGTTCATGAACGACACATCACTAATGCATAGTTGTCAACAGAACTCAACTGCACGCATGCTGGAAGAAGTAGAAGAAGATGAGTATAAACGATCGTTGCCGGTGTTGTAAAAAAATATTTAAGGATACACAGAGTATTTACCAACACAATCATCATTTTTGAGAGAAATAGTAAAGGTGAATGCATATACGAACAAGTTCTCCGTTTAGGATTAAAACAAATTGCTCTTTGGTGACTTGGATGATTACGTTGCGTTATCTGTCAATCATCGTATAAAGCCCACTCTGGCAATTTGATTGGTCTGAACAGCTTCTGTTCGGGCATAGTTACTCCATAACAGATTAAATCCAGACCGAACTGCCTGACCTCGAATGTTGTGCGTGGGGCTAAGTTCGGCTGGTATCCAGTCTAACAATTGCCCAGTTTACTTCCATTGTAAGTGAATGACTGTGGCCATGAATTCTGCATTTATACATTTGTTATTTTTGGTAATCAGCATTTATCCTACAAATTACAAAATGTACTCATTAGAGCTTCACTTGCATTGGAGCCAGAATATTTATTTTCTTTTTGCTAAGGAAAGTTTCTCCTGTCAACACAAACGATAATAAGAAAATAAAAATACTTTGTTTAATAAATGTCTCAGTTCGAGCTTGTTCCAATAGCCGCTCAAATTTCTAATTGACACAACAGTGTGATATAATCACAACAGTAAACATCTCACCCGCTGACTGAGCTGACTCAAATCACATCCACCACCATATTGGCTAATGGGTTAATGACAGGGCTCTTAATTGACTTAACTGTGGCATCTAGGAATCTTTCTGTGTTTTGAGCGCAGCATGACAACTGACAGGTCCATTAAAGAGTGCATGATGCTCGCTTTGTGAAAGAGCACTCCACTGCAGACATGCCACAGCAAACTACCACAAGCTATTAGTTCTGACCTTTAGCTCCGCTGCTGTAACTAATACAGACTCCTGCGGTGCTCTGTTAGACCCTCTAATGCTGCTGATTCTCAGAAAAATATGAAACCTCCTTAATATCTGGGAGCCGCTAGTTTGATGCAATGGGGACTGTGTGCAGAGTATTATTTATAATATTTCAAATTGGTATTTGTTTGTCAGTAACAACAACAGTAATATTAGCTTATACATTGTGATGAAATGTGCATAAATAACAGATTGGTAATGTTTCTGCGGTATCATGATACTTTTTTATACAGCACATTGGTACAAGTTTTTCATCTGCTTTTTATATCTATATATTTTATTTCACTCTTATTTTTCAAAACTGGTGATGTCTGTCAAAACCTGTCTGTCATTGACTGCCTGTTTAATTTTCATTTTCATGGACTTTTATGCTGTGTCCCAATTCGCCTACTTATACTATTCTCTAAAAAGTATGTACTCTTTTTGTGAAGAAAGAAGAGTAGACGAGCTTTGGGACATGTTGTCTGTTGCTTAGTCACATGCATCCTGTCACCGTAAACTGGCATGCCAATCATCTTGTCACAGTTAGCCTCCTCCACATTTCATTTCATTTCATTTCATTTCCTACCATATCAGAGAGAAATGTAGTAACACATTGATCTGCCAGTTGTGGGTCTTTCATGCGGAGACTCTCCTCATATTAATGCATAACCAAGGCCAAATGGAACTTTAAAAAAATGTTGTTGCAGATGAAATATAACACAGATAACATTAAATAAATATTTTTATTAGCTTAAATGTTTATTAGTCACTCAAACCCCTTTATCTAAACCTCTCTACTTAACAACCGTTGGTTGCACACTTACGACGTGTTTTGTAGGATTTTTGAACACTTTTTACTTGTGCTTGTAGTTTTACTCGTGTTCGTAGTGGTGAACCAAATCCTTCTCGAAAGCTCAATGGGTTGTGGGCAATATTAGCCGTTAGAGTGTGCATGGATCCACACCGGAAATAGTAGACCATCTGGGGACTTCTGGCATATACTCTTTTCAACATACTAGTGTTGTTTTTGGCGGCATGTTTTAATTTTAGTTTTAGTCTAGTCTTTGTGTCACGCTGTCATGTTAGTTTTTAATTAGTTTTAGTCACGTTCATACTCTTTTTAGTCTAGTCAAGTTTCAGTCGACTAAAAGTCTAAGCATTTTAGTCTTATTTTAGTCAGAATTATACATGACTATTTTTGTCTAGTTTTAGTCGACGAAAACTGATGACATTATAGTCTAGTTTTAGCCAATGACAATTGTATTTTATTCTCTTTTTAGTAATGCAATTCTATTTAACCCAGTCAATATACAGTATAAGTACCTAGGAATAGGGGAGAGCTTTTTGACTTTCTCCATTTGTGTAAATCCACTTGGGGTTCAGAGTATTTATTTTTCCCCACATTAATTTCTCACATGTCTAGTACAGTTATGTGGTTTTGTTTCATTAATACAGTGTATACTTTTTTTCTTGATTTACCCCGAAATAATAGAAGTGAAATGTGACAACATGCCCCATAGGTGGGGTACATTGTAACGACCAAATGACAGCTTAAAATGTGATCAAAAATACACAACCTAAATAGTGTTAGTTGTAACACGCATGGTTTAACACTTTCCACACATGCCAGGATGACGAAACTTTGTGTATTTACTAGTTGCCACATCAACATTATTTAGAGAAAGAATTGTGCCAAAATTAAGAAATCTTTGGAAGATATCACTGAACATTTATTTAATCATAGCAAAAGTACATTTTTCTTAAGTTTATTTTTCATCTCTGTTTTTTTGTGTTTATTTAAAATAAGACAAATCTGATATTATTGTAATCTTATATCTGTTATTTAACAGTTGAGATGGTTCTTTAATGCTGATCTAACAGCAGAAGACACGAGCCGTGGTTTAAATCCCAGTTGTTCAGGTGGGGTGTGTTCTAACACTGCGTTACAATGAGCTCCTATTAGAGCTACGCTATTATATTCTATACTTTCATGAATTCTTTTGAGAAACCATGAGAAAAGGGTGAATAATGACTGAGAGTCAATGTTCATAAATTATTCATTTTATTATGTTTTGAACTATGCTGTATAGCTGTATTTAGCGATGTGTTGTCAAACTCATAAATTAGTATATTTTTAATGATAAAAATGCCATTATTTTATTTTATTTTAAGTTAATAATTGTATTTTATTGACAAAATATTTTAGTTTGTCTTGGATATTTTTAATTTTTTTATTATATCAGGTAACATTTTAAGCTGTCATTTGGTCATGTTACAATGTACCCCACCTATGGGGCATGTTGTCACATTTCACTTCCATTCTTTCGGGGTAAATCAAAAAAAAAGTATACACTGTATTAATGAAACAATACCACATAATTGTACTAGACGTGGGAAATTAATGGGAAAAATAAATACTCTGAACCCCAAGTGCATTTACACAAACTGAGAAAGTCAAAAAGTGTTATTGTGCCCAGCTCTGCCCTACTCCTAGCATTTCATGGATTTAGGAGCTAGTTTTAGTGCTAAAATGCTTTGTGAAATACTCTTAGAGCAAAAATTAGGACTGACACGGCCATTATTATTAAGAGTTTCTCCAAAATCGGCAAGTTAGGAGCTACTTTTAGCCTTAAGATGTTTTGTAAATACTGCCCCTGGACTAAGCGTGACCCGGTCAGGGTTATGTTTAGTGTCATTGTATTTTAGTTTCATTTTCCCTGTTTCCCTGTTTCCCCAAGATTTCCTGTTTGCCTGTGTTCTCATTCATTGTTAGTTGCCATGGTTCCTGATTAACTTGCACACCTGTTTCTAGTTTTGTTAATTATTTAGTTCTGCGTATATAAGCTCTTAGTTCCCTTTGTTCAGTGTTTGGTCTTGTATTTGACAAGCCTCCTGCATCTCCACTAGTCCCACCCAGCTCCAAGTCTCCTGTGTCTCCGCTGGTCCTCCCTAGTTCCAATGGGCAATTCCAATCGGAAGTGAGCATCCCTACTCACTCTGAAGGGCAGAACATGACCATAAATGATTAAATTACTTCCTTGAAGTGACCATTGCATGTTTCTTTCACTAATGGACCTGTGGAAGGGCCTTTTGTGAAGGGATTCAGTTGTTCTCTTCTACAAATGATTAAAAGTGACTTCATGGGTGCAAAAATGCAGTTTGGAATTTGCCCCAAGACTTCTGTGTCTCCAATGATCCCACTCAGTCTCCCTCTCCCACCTACTCTACCAAAGGAAGGCAGTCCTCCAGCTCCACCTCTGCTGATTCCCTTCAGTTCATCTGCATTAACTCCACTCTGCGGTATGGATCCTCTTTGTGTCTTCTGGTCTCCAGCTCTGCCTTGGGCGGTTGTTCCTGTCACTCCACCTCGTCCAGTTGATCAGTTGGCTTCACCTTGGCTCCTCCTTCCCTCTGTTCGTCCTGAGACTGTCATCCTTATGGCTCCATTGGGCTTCCCTCCATATCCGCCTTGGTCAGTTGTCGCTCTTCGTATGCCATAGACTTCCGGGCTTACGGCTGTGCCTCGTCCCTTTGCAAAGTATAGTCTATTTACCTTTAAATCTTGCTTTGGTTGATGTGCGCATGCGCTCATCCGGCAGAAGTGCCCATATAATGAATTATATCATTATTATATCAGGGCCATACTCAAAAAAACCAAAAACAAAACTTTCCGAAACTTATATGAATCCTGAAGGAGTGTATTTGGCACAGAAATACTCTGTCACACGTCCAAATCGTTTTTTGCATTTTTTGTCATGTTTAGCATGTGTCCACCAAAGCATTTTTTCACACGTTTTTAGAACGCCATGAGCATAACGAGGCGCTGAGCAAGTATTTCACCCTCAAGTGCTGAGCGCTCAGCGTTTTTACCGGTCGCCGAGAGTTGAAGAAAACAATGTAAAACACAGCGCTCATCACTGTCACTTCACACCCAGCCATCCAATCAGAGTGGAGGCCAATTACACTTTCCCTAGCCAATGGGATAGTTAAATATGGCCCTCCTTAAAAGGATAGTTCACCCAAAAATGTGTCACCCCAAGTTGTTCCAAACCTGTATAAATGTCTTTGTTCTGCTGAATACAAAGGAAGATATTTGGAAGAATGTTTGTAACCAAGCAGATCCAAGCAACCACTGACTAACATAGTATTTTTTATTTTATTTTTTCCCTACTATGGTAGTCAATGGATGCTTGGATCTGCTTTGTTACAAAATGGAGATATTTGTCCATTCTTCCAAATATCTCCCTTTGTCTTCAGCAGAATAAAGAAATGTATACAGGTTTGGAACAACGTGAGGGTGAGTAAATTAATTTTCATTTTTGGGTGAACTATCTCTTTAAGTAGGCCCTGGCAACATCAGCACCTGCTTCTGCATTTAATACAGTATATATACACAAATGCAAATGTATGGTTATTTGGCAACACAGTCAGACAGAATATTTTTGTATCTGAAAGTGCTGAGTCATATTGAGTGGTAGGTGAGAAACAAGCCACATTTTGTGAGAAAAGGAGGCCAAGCGTATACACATTCATCCAAAATAATTCCTTGATACATTTTGTAGCATGTTTTGTCCCAGTAATAAACAATGCGTGCTGTCAAATGTAATTTTGTATCCCTTCTCTTTTTTTAACACATAGGAGAAAATACAGAAGTCATCAGTATCTTATGAAACTCTTAATGTGTTACTTTTCATTAAGTTGTTAATGATGCAGCTCATTGTGGCATTCTGGGAATAGAGAGATGGACAAACTACCCACAGACTGTGAGTCATTGGAGAAATAAGAGTTCGATAGCCAATTTTGCTGTGTAGCATCAAGGGTGCTTTTGGGTACAGCAAAGCAATTACCAGTCCAGCTGTGCCAACCTTTCTGCCATTACAGGCATTCCTTTTCTGCTAAGGTTGCTTGGCTTCTCTTGCTGAAAGGTCAGTGGCCTGCTAGGTGAGTGCAAGCAAAAGTGTTTCAAAGATGTCTGACTGCAAGCAAAAAACTAGCCCTTATTTTCCCATAACATATGGTTTGCTTCTATTCAGAGCTGCAGTGACATCTGAAAAATTGAAGCTAAGGGGCCGTTTACACAACACCGTTTTCAACTAGAAACGGAAAACACTTTTTATGCTTTTTGGCCGTTCATTTGAACAACAACAGTGTTTTGGTGGCCTAAAAATGCATACTTTTGACAACTTTTTGAAAACTCTTTACAAAGTGACATCACCAACTACTTGTCTGGCATGCATAATACAGCGTTTTGTAGTCATTTTCTTGGATTCGTGTGAATGGGGATCGTTTTGATAACGATGTACTAAAAACAGAAACGTTGTCATGTAAACGTACCCCGGGTCTAACAAAGAACAAGCGCATTTTTCGAGATTTACAGATGTGCAAAAGCAAAAAAAAAAACAAGTTCCTTCTTTATAGATTGTGTTGTTTCCAAATATTCAACACTGACAGATCCAACTTAAGCAGTGCTTTCCAATTGTTTATCTTTGTTATTCACAAGCTGGGGTGGAAAGAGTACTGAAAAAAATACTCAAGTAAAAGTACCATTACTTTCCAAAAAAATGTAGCGTGAGTAGAGTAAAACAGTACCAAAGTAATAGAGTAGCTTATTTAAAAGTATTCAAGCAATGTAAGCAATGAGTACTGAGCTGCGGACCCCCTTGTACACTGTGCAATGCGAAAAACACTTGAGGGAGTATTTTATATAATACCTGCAACCTTGTGCCAAGATATAAAGATATACAGATTCTAGTAAGTAGAAATCCAAAATTACAATTAAATATTGATATCTTAATTGAAATGATGCTTGAAACAGCTTCCACAGCAGCCATGATTAACATCAGTTGATTTGATGGTAGTCAAGAGACCAGTTACTCTCTCCCTAGCCAATGGGATAGTTGAATATGGCCACCATGTTGGATTTCCGATCTAGCGAGTGTGTGCATAGATAGGTTGTGCCTGACACCACTAAAGAGAGCTGGAGAAGGTGAAAATGATTTTTTATAGAATCTGCTATATCGATTAAAATACTACTAAGATCTATATTACTATTACATGAGCCAATGGCATTTGAGTCAGGTGAATGACCGAAATACACTTTACTGTCCACGAAGAAAAGACTTGGACTCATGGAAAAGAACTGGATCCTAATTAAGCGTAATCAAGCTCCTTAATCACAGAATAGTTTAGAGACCATCCAGGAACAATTGCTTCTAATTGCAGGAATGAGGGGGTGAGTCTTGATTAAATAGTGGGAGAGGTCATGGCTTTTGCTGCAGAATTTGGCTGATTGCAGGTTGGAATATGGGCAGGCTGATTGCGGCATGTAACAGTCAATCAGTCCTCAGGCTGCCGCGTCAGCGAGCTTCTGAGTGTATGCCAAAATCTGGAACAAAATGGAGTTATGGTTGTGTTTTTCTACTTTTGTCTGTGAATCATACTAATTTGTGACCCTCTGGACCAAGTAAGTCACACCCACAAAGTATATTTGTAGCAATAGCCAACAACATTGCATTGTATTGTTCTACCGTAAATATAAATAAAAAAGTAATATGCGTTGCTAAAGACTCCCATGTGTGTGTCTCGCTTAAAGAGCCAATAGTAACTGAAACCAAGTAGTTAGCACAATAATTATTTTTGCGTACAAAATCAGAAACTTTACACGTTCAGGTCATGCCTCAAACATGCTTCTGTTGCATTATTTTCACCCTCGACTCTGAGTCTACACAAATGGAGTTTAAAATAAAACCGCGCACATGCAATAACTGAAAACAAATATAGCCTATATTTCACATGGCGTTTTTTGCTCATAACTTTATGACAATTGCACAGATCATAGATCATTGCACATCACCATTTACAGCAGATTCTTGCAATTTAAAAAAAAAAAAACAATCAATTGCATCCAATGATCCAATGTTCCTGGAACCGTCCATGCTTGTTTTCCAGTGTGGAATAACACAAAATAGGTATAATTTTAAAGCTTAGAAATCTCTGCCTTTAATGCATCTAACCATTTTGATCAACTTTTAATAATGCTGAGTAGTCCCTATAAACCAGAATGTACTGCCTGCCGGTGACACCAAAGAAAACGTTATTAATCATATTTTTAAAAAAGCCTTGAATAGGTGTCAAAACAGGTGTCATTTGAAAGCGCGGAGTCTGAACTGTACAATGTAGCCAATTCTATTAACTCATAAGTAGTGCTGAGTGATTTGCTGATAAATAGAAAAAAAAGTTTTCATAATTGAACTAAAAAGAAATATGTAGATTTCAAGTGGCATTTTTACTCATAACTTCATAAAACATATATAAAATGGCACATCATTATTTAAAGCAGATTCTCACGATTAAACGAGTCCAAAATCAACATAATCCCTTGCACTGATCACAAGATATTCCTCATGGAAGATGATTTTAAAAATGCCCATTAGAGGGCATCAAGGCTTAAGCAAAAAGGCTACCTTTGTCCCAAATGCTGTAATTGTTTATTACTTTATGCTATCACCACAAAATGTGATCCAGATGCAGCTCACATGTAGGAGAACAAATAACGGAGTGTCTATTTACACTAAGCACAAATAGCGTGCCTTATTGGTAAGCGCTATTTACACTAGCTCCACTCAGCAATGCCTGGTTGGGCCACACAATATTAAAAAAAGTGTTGTAACGTCTGCAGTGGTGTAGTCAGCTTTTTGCCGAGCTCACTCTCCTCACTTTTCATCATCACATATCATATTGGAAAGGCATTTACTTTCAATAAAAATAAAGAAAATGTTCTAAAAAGTGGAAATAAAGTGCCTAATGACATTAGTCTTTAATAATAAATGTATGTATTAGGTAGGGCTGGGGGTAGGTGTAGGGAGGGCTTTTATTGTCCCAATAAGGCGGCATCCATTTAATAATTTGAATGGCCCCACTTCATATTAGGTGTCCTTAACTACTACGTATTTACATCAAAAAATAAGTGCAATGTACTTATTGTGTTCATATTGTATTGCAAAGCACTTTTGCTAATATTGAGGTGGGATACGGGTAGTGTTAGGGACAGGTGTGGTGGTATGGGTAAGTGTAAGGGTAGGGTTAGGTGTAAGGGAAGTGTCAACAGTGTAATTATAAATGTTACTACAGAAATTAATTACAGATGTAATTACATGCAGGCCATTTTAAAATGTAAGTACAATATAAAAACATGTATGTACACAATAAGTGCATTGTATCAAATGATTAATTAAAATGTTAGTACATAGTAGGTAAGGTCACCTAATATAAATGGGTCAATTTTAATAAATATAATTATTTACACTGTTATTATTGCATCCTGTTAATGTACAAGGTGCAAATAGTATGTATCTGCCAAAATAAAGTATAGCATACTAAATACTGTTTACACATATTGTAAAGAACTACTATTATATGGTGTAAATATATCGCTATTTTAATTTAGTGTAAATAGCATCGCTAAGAAAATGCTGCTATTGTCACTTAGTGTAAATAGAATATATCATTATTTTCACTTAGTGTAAATAGCATTGCTAAGAAAATGCTACTAGTGTCACAGTGTAAATAGAATAAATATTATATATATATATTTTTTTTTTTTTTTTATTTATTTTTTACTTAGTGCAAATAGCCACTGCCAATAAACACTTAACCCTCAGATTGTGTTCAGATCATTTTGATAATTTTTTGAGAATGTTTGTAATTTGTTGTGGGTTTTTTTCCCCTACCTTGTTACACAGTTTTTTGTTTGTTTGTTTGTTTATTTGTTTAACTGACTGATTGTAGGCCTTATAGGGCTTATCTTGGTCAAAAATGACCATCTCATTGAAAATGAATGGGAGATAACAAAATAAGAGAAACATTTAGGCCTGGTTTTACAGACAGGGTTTAGATTAAACCAGGATTAGGCCTTAGTTTAGGACATTTAATTAGCTTTTATAAACATGCCTTATCTACATCTCTGACTGTAACCCAGTTCCCTGAAAAAGTGGGAACGAGATGCAGTGCTTGATTTTAAGCACTAAGGTGGAAGAACATCTTCGTCTGACCAGTTGGTAATATGTGTGGCAAACACGCCAAAGAATTTGGCTTAAATAACCTCTGGTGATGATGTCACCGGGACACGCATGTCAGAGGCTATAAATAGATGCGAAACAGGTGCACTCATCAGGTCTTTTGTTTGAAGAATGTCCTGAACACACCCTCAGTGCAGCAATGAAGTGCAGCATCTCGTTCCACCTTTTTCAGGGAACAGGGTTACAGTCAAGTAACCTGAGATGTTCCCTATCAAACGCTACACTCAATGCTGTGCTTGATTTTAAGCGCTATGGGGAACGATAATACCAACACCGCCACATTGGAAGTGTCTGGACCCCTCATGGTTGTGTAGTATGTGCGCACAATACGAGACGGGCCTCAGACTTGAGTTTGGGATGTCGACTCAAGGACATGAGAGCCCGGAGTAACATGAACATCCAAACTATAGAATCTAATAAATGTGTGCGGAGAGGACCAGCCTGGCCCTTGGATAAAATCCCCTGGCTTTGAGCCACAACTGAAACGGTCTCATATGCAGAAGACCCAAAGGTATAACCGTGGATGCAGCTGCCATGAGACCGAGAATTCTTTGAAAATGATGGAGTGTAATCTCCTGACCCAGCATGACATTTGCGGGAGACAGCTTTGCCCGCATGGTGGCTGAGTCCAATACAACACCTAAATACACTGTTCTCTGAGCTGGAGAGAGAACACATTTCTTGGCATTGAGTCTCAACCCCAGATTTTGAAGATGAGCCAGGACGATATCTCGATGTCGTAGCGCAAGCTCTTGAGACTGGGCCAAAATCCAATCGTCTATGTAATTCAAAATGCGGATGCCCTGGAGTTGTAAAGGAGCCAGTGCTGCACCCATATATTTCGTATATGTGCGGGGTGACAAGAACAAGCCGAGCAGAAGAACCCAATATTGGTAAGTCGCCCCCGAAAGCGAACCTCAGGAACTTCCTGTGTTTTGGCAAAATTTCTACATGAAAGTATGCATCCTTGAGTTCGATTGTGACAAATTAGTCTCTGTGCTGAATTTGCGACACAATCATTTTGATAGTCAACATTTTGAATTTGAGTTTTTTTTTTTTTTTTTTTGACAGAACGATTCAGACCTCGAAGGTCTAGAATTGGACACAACCCCCCATCTTTTTTGGGAACCAGAAAATAACGTCTGTAGTAACCTGACTGTCTGTCTGGGAGGGGAACATGTTCTATGGCCCCTCTGTCCAGCAGAGTTTGCAGTTCTTGTATCAGCAAATGTGCCTGTTCCGGTTTCACGATAGTGGAGACCACGCCATTGAAATGCAGAGGACAGTGCGCAAACTGTATTCTGTAGCCTTTTTCTATAGTTCTCAGAACCCAAGGAGATATGTTTGGCAGTAGTTCCCACGTTACCAACCTCTCCGAAAGGGATATCAACTTTGACGCAACGTCGAGTGATATACTCTCATCTCCCAACACAACGTCTTGTGCTTTTTGATGGGGGGGAATATAAAATGTTTCGTGCCCTGTAACCTGGCAGGACTCAACTGAACATTTAACATTTCGCTGGAAACCGTTGCCCCTCGAAACACCAGAGGTGGCGGGGATGAAACGGTGTGAGGGTGTTGGGAAAGAGCTTGTCTCTGAGGTTTTAGTCCCTTCCCACGCTCCTTCTTTTTTTCTGAGATCAGTGATCTCGAGTCCAGCTTCTTTTTAGGTGGTGGAGCGTGATGGGCCGGTCCCAATCCTTACGAGGAGGAGCACGACTCGCCACGCTCTGTTTCTGTGCTTCACGTTTTTCAGCAGCTGGACATGGTTGGGGCTGGGTGGCTGAAAGCCCCGAACCCTGGGCACAGCAAGGGAGGAACTTATCGACCGCCTCCTCGTGTTTCTTAGCATCCCGGAACCTACTGACTACAGTATTCACTTAATCGCCAAATAGACTGGAGGGCGACACAGGAGCATCAAGGATAAATGCTTTATCCTTCTTGATGCCAGTGAGGTTAAGCCAAAAAAAATGGAGAGATCGCCTTTCTGATGTCTGCCCCTGGCCACCTGACAGAAATCTGTCATCTAATTTAGATCGTCTGGGGTCTCTTGTTCCTGTGGCTAGTCTAACTGAAGACTGTCCAGAGCGCGAGTGACTACCTCGAGTAACTCATCGTAAGATCGAGTGTCAAGTGACGAACACTCGGAGGCAGTACACGCGATATCCATATCGAGAACAAGAGAACTGGCGTCCTCAGCCTGGTCTGCAGAAACGCCGGAGCGTGCTGGAG
This sequence comes from Paracanthobrama guichenoti, assembly GCA_018749465.1. Taxonomy (NCBI): domain Eukaryota; kingdom Metazoa; phylum Chordata; class Actinopteri; order Cypriniformes; family Gobionidae; genus Paracanthobrama; species Paracanthobrama guichenoti. The sequence goes on from CM031947.1 coordinate 30,722,894, forward strand.
AAGCGGGCTGAAGGACTTCTCGATCTGGTGACAGAGGAAGAGAAAGGGAAGGACCCATCTCCTGCTCTCCAGCCAGATCGACATGCGAGCCCCATGATCTTAACATTGAGGACTCACAGGCTCGCTCTTCCTGCTATATAATGGTTTTGCCTGTATAATGTCTTCAATTAATGCTTTAAATAATAGGCTGTGTTTTTTTGTTTTGTTTTAAACATCATGCATTTCAATATATTTGATTGGCAAAATAAATTAATGTGCAACATTTTAAAAGATGTCCATGTTTTCTACTTTTACAGTCGTGTTACAACTCACTCCATAGTTTGATATCAGTAATTTGTAGCAGACATATTTGGGAAAATTATATTGATGATATTGAGAAAAATTATGTTACAGATCATTACAATTGCAGAGTGTTACAACCATCCTGGCCTCCCCTACTAATGAGATCACATTAAAGTAGCACAAAGACTTTGAGAAAGGATTTATGGTTTATTTCAGCATTAAACTGCTTTAATGTCAGCACCTGAATCTCTCTAAGTGAGATAAATTCTCTACTTGAATTTCTTTAGGGACAGAAAAGACAATTTAGATGAGCCCTGTGTGATGAGCTTCCCCTTAGTTTCTTTGTGTGTGCAGAGAAATGAAGGACGACTATTAAAATGCTAAAATGTTCTTAGTTATTAAGCCAAGTTAATGAAATAGATTTTTTTTCATTGTTAAATGGAAACTTATGCACACAATGGACAATTCTTGTCGAAAGTTAGTGAATATGAATGGTCCCGAATGCTATAATTCTGCTGCCAACTGAAATGTGTTTTAAAAGCTCAATACCGTCAGCTTTGAATAAACATTCAAAGACTTGCACTGCAAGATCTTCAGAAGCAAATTGTAGAAAAACTGTCATTATAAAGTTTTTAAGGTGAAGTGTGCAATTTTTTTTTCACCATTAACATCACCACCAGAATTTAAAAAAGAAAAAGCTGTCTGCCAGTAATCAATAAACAATTGCAATCCAAATTCACATCATTGCTTGTGCCAATAGGCTGCAGTGTTTACTTTTGGGAAGAATTAATTTAGAAATGATTTACTTCTCATGGTAACTGTCTTCGCATATGAATAAAAGAATACTTTAATACCAAAAAGTGCACACTTCAGCTCTAAAGAGAAATAAAACTTAAATCTTTTTATTTGTTTACTTGGACATAAACACATGAGGAAGCACATATGTCTTCTTTTCTTTTATGTTAATTGATGTAAAACTAAATGACAAAGTGTATAATTTTTATTGATATTTTTAAAAGCAGTTGCAAGGCAAATGGTAAAAGCTATGCCAGCCACATTAGTTCAGATAAAGTCAGCAGAGGCGGCAGCTCATTACTTTCTGCTACAGCTCAACTCCCTCACAACCTCTCCTCTGCTCCGAGAAATACTTAAAAGATCAGTTAAATGCAAGAGGAAAGGGGACATATTAAAAAGCTAGAAGAATTGGGACAGCTGAGGGATACAGAATAGGGATGTAGCGATTCGCTCAACTCACAATGCTATACGATTCACAATACTAATTTCACAATACTATTTATTTTTTTATTTTTTTTAACAAAATGGGATTTAAGACAAACTATAAAATTAAAATGTCCTTTTATTTCTCAGACAAAATTCTGCATATTTCTTTGTAAAATGTAAATATATATTTTATGTCAAATAATAACTCAGTGGAAATGTTGAAAAAATGCTCAAAAAGTCCCTACAAGGAGATCTTCCAATGGTGTTTTCTTGGGAGGAGGTTGTTTCAGCTTCTTCACCCTCATCCTGCACTGAGGAACAGCAGAAATAAAAAGAATGCAAGTACAACAGTGACATGGGTTTGACGTTGCTAAAAGGGCAAGATTTAAATTATAATTTGTATCATTACACTTGCAAGAATTAGAAAAAAAAACAGTACACATTTAGATAAATATGCCATAATCAACGATTTATTGGGGAAAAAAATCCATGTACACATTTAGAAAAAGAGATAGTAAAATAAATACAACACCTGGTTCTGCAACAGCACAGTGTTCTCCTTCAGTCTGTGGAATACATCCTTGTGCTGGTCTATTTCTTGATGAGGAAGAGCCTGGAATCCATTTACTATGGCAAAAAACAGTTTTGTATCTTCCGCTGTGAAAACACTGATGCACCTTGTGATATATGTGGCAATTACCCTCGATGCAGCAAGTGGGGCTGTTTCATCATCCCTGCTGTTTAAAATGTGTATTGCGATTCGTTTAACATCTCAACCGGCTTGAATCGTCACACATTTGTATCGATTTTCAACCGGCTCCGTTGAATCGTTACATCCCTAATATAGAATCATAAAATCCATAATGAAGTGGGACTGTCTACTGTGAATGTGGAAAACAGGGACTTGATATAGACTTGGCACAGCTTCTTGTGGTGAACAGCACATTCCAGGGCCCAGTTTATGGCCAGGCCCCTCTCTCTCCGTAACAGTGGACAAAAGTTTACTACATTTTAATTGGATCTGAATGGACTAACACAAACAAACTGTCCAATGGCATAAGATAAAGATGCTAGGACAACAGTTGGACACCTCTTAGAGGGGCAAAAAGAAGACCTCTAGTACCAAGCCTGGGAAGGACAGGACTTCTCATTGGTCTACAGGCAATTTCTGCCCTGCACCCATCATGAGACTAATCCCTAAGGTTTGAGCCAACTGTCAATACAATTCTTTTTGGATGTAAGAGCAGTGACTGAAACAAAGGGAGGCTACAATGATCCATCCAAATCCATAAAATCATCCATGCAAACCGTTTGCCTTAAAAAACCAAGTAAAGTGAATTAGGAATAGTATTTTGTGCTAACAAATGCTTAGTTAGTATAGTTCACTTACACAAGAGTTCTAGTAACTAAAAAAAGAACTGTGGATATTACTTGATCTTTTACTTTAGATTTACTCTTGACTTAGTATAGCTACCATTGTTGTTACCAATGTTGTATTTTGCATGCTGAATGTCATGGCCAATTGCAAGATTATTGTTACAAATATATGGATTATATCAACCCAATTAAAAGTCTTATAGGTGTTAATGATGTAAGTGTTAGCAATAAAATTATAAACAATCATTATACAACATAAAGGGAAATTTAAAAGGTGACTTAATTTCTGACTAAATCATTAACTATAGTTAACTAAATATTAACTATAGCTCAGAAGCTAGGTCAACCTTTAAAAGCAATATATGTATTACTTCTCTACCTTTGAAACCAAATAACTGTAAATTATTGTTGCATCGCTGCATCAATAGGAAGAGAGTTATAATAATATTAATGTTTCAAGTGCCCAACCATAGTGAACACTAATCACCATAATAAACTTTTTTTTTTTTTTTTTTTGGCTTGACAAAATGGCACTCAAACCAATCAATTAATCTTAACTTGGAGTGTATGTTTTTTTACAGTGTATGTTTGGGAACCTTAAAACTGATGTAAACTACACACATCCATTTCATACTTATTCCGAGAAATAAGTATTCTCAGTGACAGCTGTTTTTAATGTTTTTAATGTTTTTAACATCTTACACACATTCAACTGTTAATGTACAAATGAATGAATGCATGACAATTCAATCTTTTTCCATATGGACTCTATTTGTTAAGGTAGAGGGTTAAGGTATTCTGATGGTGGTTTGGAATGTGAGAAATGCATCGGTAAAACTTTAAAGACACTTTAAAGACTTCTAACTGTGTGCTTTATTCAAATGAGTTCCACAGGGGAAAGAAGGGTGGGCCACACCATGTGTCCCCTCTGAAGCCAGCAGCCAATCACAGAACTGGAATGGAGAAGAGCCAAATGCAATCTCCTTCGCTTAGGAAAGGGATAAAGGTACTCTTTCAGGAGACACTCCATGTTCTGAGTCCCAGCCTGCAAGGGTGAGACTGTAACAGATCAACCACGTTCTGGGTCTCCGGTTCATCCAGTGAGACATTAACAGATACATTCTTGTTCTGAGTCTCCCATCAGGTGAGACATAACAGATACACAGTGAGACTCCGGTTCGTTCAGAGAGACAAAAACAGATTCCATGATCTGGGTCTACAGTTTGTGAGGCAGCAACAGATATGACCACGTTCTGAGCCTCCAGTCAGTGAGGAAAGAGACATTAACAAACACCATGTTTAGAGTTTTTGATTAGCAAGACAGTATCGTCTACAGAACGTTCCAAGGCTGTTGAAATTCTGGCTCCTTTTCCCACTTCATTGTCACACAGCACAACCACCAGTGGAAGACATCACCACCATCGGACTGCTTACTCAACTACGTGGAACATAAATATCACTTAACCAAACCTCTTTCCAGAGACCTTGGCATTGTTGAATATCAGTATATGACTTTCTAATTTACATTAGAGGTAATATATTCGATGCTCGTTAAAAACAAATTATCTTTCATATTTGATTGATGCATAAGGTTCCCTTTCGAGGGCATCTACGACACTTTGGGGACGCTCCCTTAGCAACAGCACATCTGAAATATGCATGAAAACTATTCCAATCCTGATGTGGTGTCATACACTCACCTAAAGGATTATTAGGAACACCTGTTCAATTTCTCATTAATGCAGTTATCTAATCAACCAATCACATGGCAGTTGCTTCAATGCATTTAGGGGTGTGGTCCTGGTCAAGACAATCTCCTGAACTCTGAATGTCAGAATGGGAAAGAAAGGTGATTTAAGCAATTTTGAGCGTGGCATGGTTGTTGGTGCCAGACGGGCCGGTCTGAGTATTTCACAATCTGCTCAGTTACTGGGATTTTCACACACAACCATTTCTAGGGTTTACAAAGAATGGTGTGAAAAGGGAAAAACATCCAGTATGCGGCAGTCCTGTGGGCGAAAATGCCTTGTTGATGCTAGAGGTCAGAGGAGAATGGGCCGACTGATTCAAGCTGATAGAAGAGCAACTTTGACTGAAATAACCACTCGTTACAACCAAGGTATGCAGCAAAGCATTTGTGAAGCCACAACACGCAGAACCTTGAGGCGGATGGGCTACAACAGCAGAAGACCCCACCGGGTACCACTCATCTCCACTACAAATAGGAAAAAGAGGCTACAATTTGCACGAGCTCACCAAAATTGGACAGTTGAAGACTGGAAAAATGTTGCCTGGTCTGATGAGTCTCGGTTTCTATTCAGATGGTAGAGTCAGAATTTGGCGTAAACAGAATGAGAACATGGATCCATCATGCCTTGTTACCACTGTGCAGGCTGGTGGTGGTGGTGTAACGGTGTGGGGGATGTTTTCTTGGCACACATTAGGCACCTTAGTGCCAGTTGGGCATTGTTTAAATGCCACGGCCTACCTGAGCATTGTTTCTGACCATGTCCATCCCTTTATGACCACCATGTACCCATTCTCTGATGGCTACTTCCAGCAGGATAATGCACCATGTCACAAAGCTTGAATCATTTCAAATTGGTTTCTTGAACATGACAATGAGTTCACTGTACTAAAATGGCCCCCACAGTCAACAGATCTCAACCCAATAGAGCATCTTTGGGATGTGGTGGAACGGGAACTTCGTGCCCTGGATGTGCATCCCACAAATCTCCATCAACTGCAAGATGCTATCCTACCAATATGGGTCAACATTTCTAAAGAATGCTTTCAGCACCTTGTTGAATCAATGCCACGTAGAATTAAGGCAGTTCTGAAGGCGAAAGGGGGTCAAACACAGTATTAGTATGGTGTTCCTAATAATCCTTATATATATATTTACAAACCTGATTCCAAAAAAGTTGGGACACTGTATAAATTGTGAATAAAAATAGAATCCAATGATGTGGAAGTTTCAAATTTCAATATTTTATTCAGAATACAATATAGATCACATATCAAATGTTTAAACTGATAAATAAGAAAAATAAGTTGATTTTAAATTTCATGGCATCAACACAGCTCAAAAAAGTTGGGACAAGGCCATGTTTACCACTGTGTGGCATCCCCTCTTCTTTTTATAACAGTCTGCAAACATCTGGGGACTGAGGAGACAAGTTGCTCAAGTTTAGGAATAGGAATGTTGTCCCATTCTTGTCTAATACAGGCTTCTAGTTGCTCAACTGTCTTAGGTCTTCCTCTTTATGATGCGCCAAATGTTTTCTATGGGTGAAAGATCTGGACTGCAGGCTGGCCATTTCAGTACCCGGATCCTTCTTCTACAACAACAACAACAACAAACTTTATTTATAAAGCACTATAAAAACTACCGAAGTAGACCAAAGTGCTGTACAGAAAGATTAAAAATAATAGAATAAAATAATAATACATAAAAACAAAAGTCACAAAATGTCAACTTCAAGTGATAAAAGCCAAGGAAAAAAGGTGGGTTTTTAGAAGAGATTTAAAATGAGACATTGAAGTGGCCTGTCTAATGTGCAGTGGCAGGTCATTCCACATTTTTGGTGCTGCCACCACAAAAGCACGATCCCCTCTTAGTTTTCGCCTTGTTTTGGGCACTTTCAGGAGCAGTTGATCAGCTGACCTGAGAGAACGGGTGGGTGTGTAAGGAACAAGTAGCTCAGACATGTATTGTGGGGCAAGACCATTTAGAGATTTAAAAACAAATAAAAGAATTTTAAAATGAATCCTGAACTGTACAGGCAACCAGTGTAAGGAGGCTAAGATGGGGATACATGCTCATATTTACGAGCCCGTAACCAGACGAGCTGCAGCATTCTGAACCAGTTGCAGACGGGCAACAGAAGACCCACTGACCCCCACATACAGAGCATTACAGTAATCCAGCCGGGTAGTAAAGGCGTGTATCACGGTCTCAAAATGTTGCCTTTGAAGAAATGGCTTTACTTTGGCCAACTGTCTTAATTGGAAAAAACTCGATTTAACCACAGCCCTGATCTGACTGTCGAGCTTAAGGTCAGAGTCCATTTTAACCCCTAAATTAGTGATGGTTGGCTTGATGTACTGAGCCAAAGCACCCAACTCAACAGAATGGGTCCCAGTGGTGTCACCAAAAATCATTACTTCTGTTTTGTTTGCATTAACACTTAAAAGATTTATAGCCATCCAGGCCTTTATATCCTCAAGACACTCCAACAGTGGTCCAACAGTGTCATTCTTTTTGAGAGGCACGTAGATCTGACTATCATCCGCATAACAGTGAAATGACATGCCATGCTTCCTAATTATTGAGCCAAGTGGCAGCAAGTAAAGAGAGAAGAGCAGAGGGCCCAAAACCGACCCCTGCGGGACTCCACAAGAGAGGGGTGCAGAGGAGGACTCAAAGTTCCCGTAACTGACACAGAAAGTCCTACCTTCCAAATAGGACCTGAACCATTGAAGAGCAATGCCCTTTATGCCCACACAATTCTCCAAATGAGAGATCAGAATTTCATGGTCGACAGTGTCGAATGCAGCAGTTAAATCGAGAAGCACAAGAACTACGCACTCTCCAGCATCAGTTGCTAAATAAATATCATTAAAAACCTTAAGAAGAGCAGATTCTGTGCTGTGAAGAGATTTAAAACCAGACTGGAAAACTTCAAGAATATTGTGGCCTTTTAAAAAAGCCATTAATTGGCTGCAAACTATTTTTTCTAAAACTTTAGAAATAAAAGGAAGTTTTGAAATGGGCCTGAAATTTGACAAATTTGCATGATCCAGACCTGACTTTTTGATCAGGGGATGCACTATTGCATGTTTAAAACTCTCAGGGACCACACCTAAGGATAGACTGCTGTTTACAATTTCAAGAACGGTCGGCCCTAGAGTGGAAAAAAACCTCCTTAAACAATCGAGGAGGGACAGAGGTGGAGAACCTGAGGGCTTTAGCTTACTAACATTTTCATGTAACACAGACAAAGTCACAGGCTCAAATTGATCAAAGATAGCAGTGCAGAGAACAGAGACTGAGGGGTCATAAGCAGATGGTGGAATTAGAGCCCTAGTGGAAGAGACCTTATCATTAAAAAAGGTTAGAAAGTCTTCACAGACAACCGAGGAGGCATCAACACAGACAGTTTGCGGAACATTAAGAACTGAATCTATAGTTTTAAATAAAACACGGGGCTTATTACAGTTCGACAGAATTATCTCAGAGAGATGTTTCCTTTTAACATCTTTCAAAGTGGTCTGATACTGACGCCAACAGTCCCGCAGCATTTGAAAAGAAACTTGCAGTTTGTCCTTTTTCCACTTGCGCTCAACTCTACGACAATCGCGTCTGACAGCGCGAGTAGTGTCATTTATCCATGGCTCGGATTTAATTTTTGGGTGCCTGATTCTCAAAGGAGCCACAGTATTTAAAACCGTTTGGCAGCTGGAATGCAACCATGAGCTTAGCTCCTCAGGGTTATTGCGTAGTTTTCCAGGTATGGCAAAATGTTGACTAAAAACAGATGAGAATTGAGCAGCAGTGGAGGGGTTAATAACTCGACAGAGCCGAGCAGCGGCGCGAGGTTCAAATGTCCTGCAAGAGAGAGGAATCTCAAACAATATAGGCATATGGTCAGAGAAAACTGCATCACAAACCTCTAGATTAAAAACAGACAGACCAGATGATAAGACAAGATCAAGTGTGTGTCCACGTTCATGTGTGGGTCCAGACACAGACTGCTTGAGATTAAAAGAGTCAATAAGGTGGAGAAAGTCCAATGCCATGGGGCTCTCAGGACAACAGACATGGACATTAAAATCCCCAATAACGAGGATGCGGTCATATTTAGGCATAATATCAGCCAGGAAAACAGAAAAGTAATTTATTAAATCCTTGTTATATTTGGGAGGCCGATAGACCACTGCAACCAACACTATGCGAGAACGACGACCCAGCTCAAATAAACTCAGTTCAAAGCTGCTTGATGCTGATGACAACGATAGCTGTTTGCATTTGTAGATGTTCTTATAAACAGTTGCTATTCCTCCTCCTCGTCCCGACGCTCGTGGGGAGTTTAAATAGCTGCAATCAAGCGGTAGAAGTTCAGAGAAAACGCTGGACTCACCAACACTCAGCCACGTCTCAGTCACACAGAGAAAATCCAATCCCCGATTTGTGAAAAAATCCTTTAAAATGAAAGATTTATTTGCTAGAGATCTAGCATTTACTAGGCCAAACCTGGCAGGAGCCGGCAGATCCACAGTAATGTCCTTTAGAGAAACCCGGCGCAGAAGCCGCAGGTCTCGTTGGTTCACTCCACGCTGGCGGTGAGGGCGAGGTGAGCAAGGTGCACGGGGCTGGAACGCCTCATTCGGGCCGATGACAGGTACCAGCCAGGCCCCGATCGGGTCCAGCGATCGGCGAGAAGAGAAGCAGAGCCCCGCTCGACACTCGGCCCTGGAACGCATGGAAAGGTGCGCCAAGCAAACTTTCATCCTCACCAGACGTCCACTACGTTTCCCCCGGCGACGATGACGCTTACGCCGTTGATGTAGAGCCGGGAAATGGGAGAGGTGAGCTGGAATCCCCGATAGAAATGGAGGTCCGATGTCCATTATACTCAAAGTGGATGAGTTTGTTGGCAGAAAGTTGAATACTCAGTAAAGTTTGGCGATCATACACCAATAAGGAGTCGACATTTTGTACAATGAGCGAAACAAACAGCACGAACACACACAGTGTTTGCAGGGTAAAACGGCAAGCCACACACACTGGCGCCATCTTGGAAATTAACAACAGGTGCACTCTTCTATGCAGCCATGATGTTGTAATTGATGCAGTATGTGGTCTGGCATTGTCATGCTGGAAAATGCAAGGTCTTCCCTGAAAGAGATGACATCTGGATGGAAGCATATGTTGTTCTAGAACTTGGATATACCTTTCAGCATTGATGGTGCCTTTCCAGATGTGTAAGCTGCCCATGCCACACACACTCATGCAACCCCATACCATCAGAGATGCAGGCTGAGCACTGATAACAACTTGGGTTGTCCTTGTCCTCTTAAGTCCGGATGACATGGTGTCACAGTTTTCCAAAAAGAACTTCAATTCTGACCACAGAACAGGTTTCCACTTTGCCACAGTCCATTTTAAACAAGCCTCGGCCCAGAGAAAACGCCTGCGCTTCTGGATCATGTTTAGATATGGCTTCTTTTTTGACCTGTAGAGTTTGGGCTCAGACCCCTGATGTTGTGATTTCCATTACAGTAGCATTCCTGTATGTGACCCTTACGCACAGAGATTGTTCCAGATTCTCTGAATCTTTTGATTATATTATGCACTGTAGATGATGATAACTTCAAACTCTTTGCAATTTTTCTCTGAGAAACTCCTTTCTGATATTGCTCCACTATTTTTGGCCGCAGCATTGGGGGAATTGGTGATCCTCTGCCCATCTTGACTTCTGAGAGACACTGCCACTCTGAGAGGCTCTTTTTTATATCCAATCATGTTGCCAATTGACCTAATAAGTTGCAAATTGGTCCTCCAGCTGTTCCTTATATGTACATTTAACTTTTCCGGCCTCTTAATGCTATCTGTCCCAAGTTTTTTCGAATGTGTAGCTCTCATGAAATCCAAAATGAGCCAATATTTAGCATGACATTTCAAAAAGTGAAATATGATTTTTGAGGTCGGCCAGCCTTGCGATCCCCCTTGGTTCTGGTCAAAGCAGCGTGGCGGTGCAGATCATGGGGCTCGCAGATGGACTTGTCAGTGGGACTCGAGACTGCAGAGGTATCTTCTCAGTCCTCGTCTGACAGTTCAGATGTTCTCCCTCCCCGCGTGGAAGCCCGCGCTGTGGCTTCTTCCCCCAGGGTGGAGAACACGATGTTGGAGATCTCTGATTCCGAGGAATTAGATGAGCTCAACGTCGAGGCGGGTGAAGCTGAGGTTCATGACTCGCCGATTCACTCACCCGTTCAAGAGGAGTTGGTTGAGGTGTTGACCCGCACTGTGGCCAGACTGAATATTAACTGGCCACAGGAAAAGCATGATGTTCAGCCGCCCAGTAAGCTGGACGAATGCTTTTTCTAGCGGCAGGCTAAACCACCTTGCTGGGGCTTGCCATTTTTTTCCCAGACCTACAAAATGAGTTGTGTAGGTCGTGGGATAAGCCTCTTTGAGTACACGTTTCCAATCCCCCAGTGTTGGGATGATGCCTCGGGTAGATGATGCGCTCGCGAGCCATCTCTCTCCCGATGCTGCGACGTCTCTTAAAAGCACTGGTACTGCCCACTAAGCCATGTCGAAACACATATATGCTGGTGGGAAGAGCTTATATATGGTGGCTGGTTGCGCTGGCAGTTCCCTGCACACTTTATCCATCCTGCAGGCCTACCAAGCCGACCTCCTCAAGGATTTAGATGGGGACCTAGACCTCATGACATTACAGAGCTGCGTAAAGCCGCTGACTCTTTGGTAATGCGGAGAGACAAGTCAGCGGCTTTACGCAGCTCTGTAATGTCATGAGGTCTAGGTCCCCATCTAAATCCTTGAGGAGGTCGGCTCTATGGATTCGATGGTCACTGTGGAGAGACATTTGTGGCTTAATCTATCGGGGATGAAGGAGAAGGAGAAATTCTTCCTTCTGGACACCCCGATAGCGCCTTCTGGTCTGTTCGGCAACGCTGTTAATACCGCCATCGACAGATTTCAGGAGGCGAAGAAACAGTCAGCAGCATTTAAGCCGTTCCTCCCTTGCTCTCTAGATTGAGGAAGGCTGCCTCTAGAAAGACCTGTGGCTGGGCAGCGAACGCATCCACACACTGAAAATCTTTCTCAACTTCTCCCTGCCAGTTAGTCGCTTCAGGTGGTCAGGAACGAGGCTCGGTTGACACCCAAGGCCAGCTTTGAGAGGCTGGTTCCCTTATATCTACAGTACGCAGGACCCATATAGAGGAAGGTTACAGACTGCAGTTCAGTTATCCTCCCCTAAAGTTCAACGAGGTGGTCTGGAGTGCGGTGATACCAGAGCAGGTTCAGGTTCCTCTTGAATGGGTGAGTGAATCGGTGAGTCATGAACCTCAGCTTCACCCACCTTGACAGCACACATAGCACTGGCTTCCCGGTGTAAAAACTGGAACTAAATTATACAACACAGATTATGGTAGGATTGACACCACCCATCTCCTATACACAACATACACAACACACACCCTTAACTCTAAACTTGCACAGCATCTCTACCTGGAATAGACCATAGGACTATCCAGGCCAAAATCATTCGCATTATGCAAATCTATCATACATTATTCACCTTCATAAATATAGGACAAGGGAAATTTTCATAATTCCTTTCCAGTTAGGTTGAACAAGTTTACGGCTAAAAGCCATGTCAACTTCCTGTATGTATATCATGTAAGGTGTATAAAACATGTGCATGGCTATCGACACACATGAACTGATTGACAATGAATTGATCAGTAAATTGATGGACAAAATATCCAGAGTGCAGGCATTTCTGTAAATTAATTAAACAGTTCTCATTGAGACCTGCATTATTGAGTGTGTCTTAGCCTGTACATCAAATGCACAGAAGATGAGTGCAAAAGCTAAACTAGAGATTTTAAATCTCTGTTTCTGTAAATCTCATTCTCTAAGTGATCTGATTGAAACATTAGCTTTCAGTAATGATTTGAAAGTAAAAACAACTGATATAGACAATTTTATAATGGCAATTATGTTTAATTATGAGATATATCTTAATTATGCATACTGCTGGTAAATATACTAGTTATAATGATGTTTTGTTAACCTTCCTTTAATTCATCCAGACCACGTTTAAATTCCACTTCCATGTCAGTGGTAGTGAAGAATCTGGCGATCAAATGAGACCTAACCACTAAATAGATGACACTGAGAAATGAGACCACTCGCACTTTACCACTCGCACTTCTGACATGAGTTTATCGTGTTGTTAGTTTGATATTCTTGTGTTTATCCAACAACTCTCTTTTCCCATCTCACGGTACCCAAAAATTAATCAGTGTTCAATTGTTGCATGGTTATTCAGAAGTTGTTCAGGTGTCTCACACACAAGGGAGCATCATCAGTGAAATGATTCCTTCACCCATGGAGATCTGACCTGACCTGCCCGGTAAACCAAACCTTCTGCTTAAAGGTGACCGAGGACTCAAAAGGTCAGCTATAGCTAAGAATTCTGGGGAGGACACAGATGCTTCCTCAAAGTGTAAAGACACATTCCACTGACAATTTCTGATCATGCGGATTAACACAATAGACTTGGGACAACAAGTCATTCTACAGACTGAAAACTATCGCAAACCTGACCAACAGGATCATAGAAATCCTGTCCAATTGCGACCACATCCAATCAGTGCAGTACCCCTACACCCAAAGGGACTGTGTCACAGAGGTGTATTTTGCAGTGTTTTCATCTTCATGCCTATCTTAATGTTGTTATTTCAGGTGACTACTTGATTCCTGCACCCATTGACTTGTGCTGTTAACAAGGATCAGCATCATGAACACTCCGGAAACAACATCCAAAATATGGAAACGGAATATCCAAATATGTCCCCTTGGAAACTCATATGAATTTGTCCCAAGGGGCCAGGGGCCAGGGGCCATCTGTAAGGAATGGTTTTACTGCTAAGACAAAAGCTGAGATCCAACGCCCTGCAATAAAACAATACAACTCAATCTGGAGAGAAGATCTCACAGAGAAACTGTAGGACACCGCCCTGGCCAAAACCTTCTCCCCCTCTCTACCTCCTCCCCTCCCTTCCCCCCTTCCTCCTGATTCAAGTCACAGAATGCAGATATACTACAGATGATGTATCTTGTGAATCTATTGGTTTATCCCTTTCATGTCTGGTGTCTTTTTAAAGGTCACAGTGTGATTGGTGAAATGGTCTCAACTTCACTGTAGTCACTGGTAGGATGAGAAAGATTGAAACATATGAGAATTGTGTTCTCCTTTTTGAGTGGTCTCTTCAAAGATATCTGATCCTCTCCCCCAAACTAGTGTTTGTGTTGCAAATATTTACAATCCTTTGTTCTGGCCTGGGTATTTAAGGAAGGGTAGCAGGGCTGCCATTTGGGAACATTCTGTAGACAGAAAACCCCCATGCAGTGTTGTGTCAAGTGCCCTAAGAGGCACTCACACACACTATGTATTGTGCCAGATAATGACTCTTTGAAGCTATTTTCATATTACTTGGTAATTGTATTTATATTTATATTTTTATGCTGAAAGTTATGTACCATGGATTCGTGTTTATGTTATTTAAGTTCTGTCTGGCCAAAATAAATGTTCTTGATTTATTCTGTATCTTTCTGAAATAATTTTTCTAGTAGTGTCACATGAGGAGTTTGTAGGAGTTACCGTAAATCTTTCTGCCAGGGCAGATTCATACAGAGGACCCCATGACCGGAGCATGGCGCTAAGCATGAGGGAAAATCTGATTTCTGACTGTCACTGTTATTAACAAGTTGCAGTAAAATAGTTTACTCTGCAATCCTCTGTAATATCAGAACTGAATAATTTGCGTCCGTGAGGTAATGTAATTAATCGCGAGCATTATCCTCTGAGCGACTCCGGGTCCCATGGTGGAACGAATATTTGAAATTAAGAGGTACTAAGAGAAATCAACTATCTAAATTAAATCACAACTAAACTTATGAGCAACTGTTTAGTTACAAATGTAAAAAAGTCACATAGAATTGGAGTCAGATAAAATTATTCATGGAGTCAGAATTAAAATTCGATAACCATAAATTAAGTGAATTTAAAAAAGGCTTATACGCAGAAGTCCTTCGACCAGGCCGTTAGATTCCATTCTTGGGCTAACGGATAGACCTTACAGGGTTATGGAACAGGAATTTCACTCCCTGTTGGTAAAGGAGGCTATAGAACGTGTTCTTCCACCAGACAGGGAGTCCAGGTTCTACAGCTGGTACTTCATAGTTCCCAAGAAGGATGGGGAGTTGCGTCCAATTATAAATCTGAGACACTTGAATCGTTCTAAGAGGAGATTCAGGTTCAAGATGCTCACAATTCCGACCATCGTGAGTCGGATCCAGTCCGAGGACTGGTTCATCACGATAAATCTAAAGGACGCATACTTCCACATATCCATCCTTCCATGTCACAGGAAGTTCCTGAGGGTCACTTTCGTGGGCAAAGTGTACCAATATCGGGTTCTTCCATTCGGCCCAGCATAAATTGCCTGGAAATGTGTAATGGGTATTGCAGGTAAGCAAACCAGAGATAGAGATGATCAATGGATGAGTTTACTGTCTTTGCAGGTGATCAAGGAGATTGTGGATGTTAAGATCATGGACCAAGAATGCACACACACCTCGTAACTCTGATGGTGAGTAGACAGTAGTGATGTTTGGTTCTTGAATGAATTGTTCTTTTGAGCCAGTTCTCAGCAAGTAACCGGTTGAGCCGGTTCATTAATGGAACTGAATCGAACTTTCCGACTCAAAAAGAACCGAATGAGCTGGTTCATTGGATTACTGAGGATTCTGATGATTGAGTTGGTGATGCAAGCCTGAGGCACCTACTGGAAATATGTGTCACATGTCTGTCTGATTAGTTTAGCTTTCAGTTGTGTTTTGATTCTGTCATGTGTTACTTTGTCTTAGCTTCCTGCCACTTGTCTGTTTCATAGGTTACCCTCATTAGTTGAGTTCTGTTCAGCTGTTTAGTTAATGATCTCGTTTCTATTTGATATTTAAGTTCTTCCGTGTTCATTCATTCTTTGTCTGGTAACCGTTATGTTTGAGTGAGTTTTCTGTGTTGTTCTTCCGTGTTCCTGAGAGTTTGTATTAAAATTAATGTTCAATTCAGTTTGTTCCTGTGCTACACACCTTTACAGATTACTGGACCACCCGAAAATGGATGACAATTATCGTCCTGGCCCATGAGAGCCAAAACCTTTTTTAATTTTTTTATTTTAAGTTTTGCTGATGTGGCCATCACCAGATCTCTCAAGGACGAGACACTAAAGTTCTGGATTGTGGCTAATTACATCACCCCGTGGATCTCCCAGACACCACATGACTGAGCTGGAGAGAAGCCGTAATCCGGTGTCTGGAGAGCATCGCGCCCCAGTCCAGGACACACCCTGTCTCCGTCCAGAGCCCAGAGACGTCCCCTGTTTCCATCCAGAGCCCAGTAACATCCCCAGAACCAGCGAGGGACTACTGGCTTATCGACTTTTGGATGGAGATGTCTCCAATTCCTGTCGAGTGTCCAGTGAGGGCTCCAGCCCACGACGAGTGTCCAGTGAGGGCTCCAGCCCACGACGAGTGTCCAGTGAGGGCTCCAGCCCACGACGAGTGTCCAGTGAGGGCTCCAGCCCACGACGAGTGTCCAGTGAGGGCTCCAGCCCACGACGAGTATCCAGTGGGGGCTCCAGCCCACGACCTGAGTGACCAGAGACCCTAACCCTAACCCTGTGTTTAGTTAATTATCTTGTTTCTGTTTGCTCTTTAAGTTCCTCCCTGTTCATTTATTCTTTGTCTGTTAACCGCTATGGTTGAGTGAGTTATATGTGTCGTTCTTCCATGTTCCTGAGAGTTTGCATTAATTTATGTTCAATTGCAATCTTCTGATTCTTCAGTTTGTTCCTGTGCTACACACCATTACAATATGCTTATTATGACTACTGTTATTAAATAACATTTTATTAAAACCTGCAAAAACGTTCTGTCGAGAGATGTAAATAAATTTGATTACAGTTTATTGTGCATGCAAATTACATTTTAAGTTGTTAAGAGTTTATAAGACTAGTCTATATTAGGCTACTTTAGACATGTAACATATTTGCGTTTATGCATGTCTGTAATGTGCGAAACTTTTAGGAATTTTATCCAAGATGTAGGTTTCTCAATATTGGTCAGTCGTATCCGACAAAGGATCCACGAATTAAACCGTAACAAACACCATTAACTTAAGTGAATGAAATGCATTTTGCTGATTATTGCCATCAAGCAAATAACAAAGCAAATATGCATTGAAACAGATTTTATTTGAATGTTTCCTTGATATAACATGACACGGAGTTGTTTGAAAAGAAATGGTGACATTATTGTATAATGAATCTGCCTTTTGAACTGGTTCATTGAGCCAAACTGTCCGAAAAGAATGTGAAAATTAATCGGACTTTACATCACTAGTAGACAGGTAATCATTAAACACACAGGTAGACAACACTGGAGATCAACACACTCACACCCAACTCATCACATATTGATGCTTGGTCAGGACCCTTCAGCGTCACTTTTTAACGCACAAGGAACCCCTTTAGCATCATTTTCCGACACGCAGGGTGCTCCATTGATTTCAATGAGAAAACTTTGGCGTCCTACACAGACACGTTGAGCATGGGAATGTTATCGTCATGATAATCATATATTGGGTTATGATTTTGCCATTGGAGTGTGATTCTCAATTTAATCAGCCAGCATAATTTTATTTACATTTATTTTATTTATTTACGCTATTTAAACACGTTTGAACACTTAACCCAACTCTACCCATTTGTGTATTATATGATATAAAACACAGGATATAATAGGCAGATATGACTACATGCACAATTTATAAAAAGAAAATACAAATATTCCAAGTGTTCCGAGACTAAACGATTGATTTGTGTGAAGAAAATTCGCACAAAAAAGTGGGATCAGTGTCTCCATCCGCCGAAGATCATGCACGCACTCAAATTTCAAAAATTGTCACCCGAAGAAACGTTACGACAGCTTTGGTAGTGAAATTGCGTTGGCTCTCATATGTATCGTGAACAATTGCATCATGTCAGCTTTGATTGTAAAATGTAATTGGTTCACAGAGCGGCAGGAACATCATTTCAGCGTATAAAACATTAAGATCAACTCTGTTCTTTACATGAAGATATCATACATGAAGACTTGGAAGGCAATATGAGTGTATGCGGTTTTATTGTTGAGAAGTGGGTTTAGGGTAGGAGTGGGGTTAGTTGTTCCAAAATATAAAAGTAGCCTATAAATATTAATAAAATCATGTCTACTTTTACAAATGCAAAGAATTAAATGTGTCTTGATCTGATGCATTGGGCAAACAACTGAAATCAATGTGGTACCCTGTGTGTTGGAAAATTACCAAATGGGTACCCTGTGCATTAAAAGAAATGATGTAGAGGGGTCCTGACCAAGCGTAAATATGTGACGAGCTGGGAGTGAGAATGTGTTGCAGGAGACACAAAGGAGATGGAAACACACTAGAGTGCACACTCATGACATCTGCAGTGTAGCAATTTATTTTGTTTCAAGGACTGGAAAACAAGTAAAAATTCATTTTGCAGTGTAAATTCATGCGTTTACTCATCTGTAAATTCATCAGATTTTATATTTCATAAAATGTACTAGAAATGCAAACATGTAAATTTAATATTATTTACTTTGTGATTTAATCGTACATGTGTAACAAAGAAGTGTTTTGATGCTGCTCCAGCGCTCTGATGCCTTTCCTATTCATGTTTGTACAAATGACGTTGTGTTTTGCTCTTGGGTGATATTTTGTACTTGTCGAGCTTTGAAGATAATTAAAGCTGCTGTAAGTGATCTTTTTTTTTTTAGAATAGCATGCATAAAATGTCACTTCTACCTGACAGACATCACTGAAATAGATGTACTGTACAGAGAATTCACATCGGTCTCTGTTACAGCCCTAGGCTCTGTTAATCACATCAAAAGAGAGTCAGGGGAGAGGATTATGCTTTTTAAACATTAAAAAGTTTAGTGCATGCATTCATTTAATGAAGTGCATGTATTAATATTTTGAAAAGAGCATGTATTAAATTTTGAAAGTCCTAAAAATAATATTGTTCCATAGTACTGATGCAAATGTTTTTTTTTTTGTTGTTGTTCGCATTTATCAATATATATTTACTTCCATTGATCAAAACAGCTTCTGCATTGAAAGGAGTCACAGAATACGGTGGTACTGAATAACACATTCCTATTTTAAGAAACTAGCATTAGACAGATTTGAAAAAAAAAAAAAAAAAAAAAAAGGTGAATAATGCAATACATTAATATTTTAAATAAATGTCACAACCAAATTTCATGACCACTGCCATGTTTTTCAGACCATTCCGGTTGCATTTATGCAACATTACTGTCATGGTTTAATGCTGGTAGGAAGACAAAGGAGGACAGATTCAAGTCACAAATGGAGTTTAATGAAGAAGGATCTCTCAGGGGAGTACAAACCTGATTCCAAAAAAGTTGGGACACTGTACAAACTGTGAATGCAATAATTTACAAATCTCATAAAATTATATTCTTTCACAATAGAATACAGATAACATAAAATGTTGAAAGTGAGACATTTTGAAATGTCATGCCAAATATTGGCTCATTTTGGAATTCATGAGAGCTACACATTCCAAAAAAGCTGGGACAGGTAGCAATAAGAGGCCGGAAAAGTTAAACGTACATGAGGAACAGCTGGAGGACCAATTTGCAACTTAGGTCAATTGGCAACATGATTGGTTATAAAAAGAGCCTCTCAGAGTGGCAGTGTCTCTCAGAAGTCAAGATGGGCAGAGGATCACCAATTCCCCCAATGCTGCGGCCCAAAATAGTGGAGCAATATCAGAAAGGAGTTTCTCAGAGAAAAATTGCAAAGAGTTTGAAGTTATCATCTACAGTGCATAATATCCTCCAAAGATTCAGAGAATCTGGAACAATCTCTGTTCATAAGGGTCAAGGCCGGAAAACCATACTGGATGCCCGTGATCTTCGGGCCCTTAGACAGCACTGCATCACATACAGGAATGCTACTGTAATGGAAGTCACAACATGGGCTCAGGAATACTTCCAGAAAACATTGTCGGTGAACACAATCCATCCGCGCCATTCGCCGTTGCCGGCTAAAACTCTATGGGTCAAAAAGAAGCCATATCTAAACATGATCCAGAAGCGCAGGCGTTTTCTCTGGGCCAAGGCTCATTTAAAATGGACTGTGGCAAAGTGGAAAACTGTTCTGTGGTCAGACGAATCAAAATTTGAAGTTCTTTTTGGAAAACTGGGACGCCATGTCATCCGGACTAAAGAGGACAAGGACAACCCAAGTTGTTATCAGCGCTCAGTTCAGAAGCCTGCATCTCTGATGGGATGGGGTTGCATGAGTGCGTGTGGCATGGGCAGCTTACACATCTGGAAAGGCACTATCAATGCTGAAATGTACACTCACCTAAAGGATTATTAGGAACACCATACTAATACTGTGTTTGACCCCCTTTCGCCTTCAGAACTGCCTTAATTCTAAGTGGCATTGATTCGACAAGGTGCTGAAAGCATTCTTTAGAAATGTTGGCCCATATTGATAGGATAGCATCCTGCAGTTGATGGAGATTTGTGGGATGCACATCCAGAGCACAAAGCTCCCATTCCACCACATCCCAAAGATGCTCTATTGGGTTGAGATCTGGTGACTGTGGGGGCCATTTTAGTACAGTGAACTCATTGTCATGTTCAAGAAACCAATTTGAAATGATTCGAGCTTTGTGACATGGTGCATTATCCTGCTGGAAGTAGCCATCAGAGAATGGGTACATGGTGGTCATAAAGGGATGGACATGGTCAGAAAATGCTCAGGTAGGCCGTGGCATTTAAACGATGCCCAATTGGCACTAAGGGGCCTAAAGTGTGCCAAGAAAACATCCCCCACACCATTACACCACCAGCAGCCTGCACAGTGGTAACAAGGCATGATGGATCCATGTTCTCATTCTGTTTACGCCAAATTCTAATTCTACCATCTGAATGTCTCAACAGAAATTGAGACTCATCAGACCAGGCAGCATTTTTCCAGTCTTCAACTGTCCAATTTTGGTGAGCTTGTGCAAACTGTAGCCTTTTTTCCTATTTGTAGTGGAGATGAATGGTAACCGGTGAAATAACAGCTCGTTACAACCGAGGTATGCAGCAAAGTTGCTCTATCAGCTTGAATCAGTCGGCCCATTCTCCTCTGACCTCTAGCATCAAGGCATTTTCGCCCACAGGACTGCTGCATACTGGATGTTTTTCCCTTTTCACACCATTCTTTGTAAACCCTAGAAATGGTTGTGCGTGAAAATCCCAGTAACTGAGCAGATTGTGAAATACTCAGACCGGCCCGTCTGGCACCAACAACCATGCCACACTCAAAATAGCTTAAATCACCTTTCTTTCCCCATTCAGACATTCAGTTTGGAGTTCAGGAGATTGTCTTGACCAGGACCACACCCCTAAAATGCATTGAAGCAACTGCCATGTGATTGATTAGATAATTGCATTAATAAGAGATTGAACAGGTGTTCCTAATAATCCTTTAGGTGAGTGCATATCCAAGTTCTAGAACAACATATGCTCCCATCCAGACGTCGTCTCTTTCAGGGAAGACCTTGCATTTTCCAACATGACAATGTTAGACCACATACTGCATCAATTACAACATCATGGCTGCGTAGGAGGAGGATCCGGGTACTGAAATGGCCAGCCTGCAGTCCAGATCTTTCACCCATAGAAAACATTTGGCGCATCATAAAGAGGAAGATGCGACAAAGATGACCTAAGAAAGTTGAGCAACTAGAAGCCTGTATTAGACAATGACAACATTCCTATTCCTAAACTTGAGCAACTTGTCTCCTCAGTCCCCAGACGTCTGCAGACTGTTATAAAAAGAAGAGGGGATGCCACACAGTGGTAAACATGGCCTTGTCCCAACTTTGAGATATGTTGATGCCATGAAATTTAAAATCAACTTATTTTTCCCTTAAAATTATAAATTTTCTCAATTTAAACATTTGATATGTCATCTGTGTTGTATTCTGAATAAAATATTGAAATTTGAAAGTTCCACATCATTGCATTGTTTTTATTCACAATTTGTACAGGGTCCCAACTTTTTTTGTAATCGGGTTTGGTAAAAGGTAGTGTAATTTGATATTGACAATATTTCAAATTATTGGCTCACATGCGCAAGTTGTGTTAAAATAAATATAATCTATTATTAGCTATATAAATATTAATCTCTCACACAATTATTTTAAATGACAGAAGTAGTTTAAATTAAGATATACATCATTAAATGCAAAAAGTCTGACTGTGCTTAAGTTAATGTTTGTACCCTTTAAGCACACCCCTGTTCCCATGAAGCTCAACATGTTTTTTGGGGAAAATTGTTTAAACAATTTAAGAATAATTTTATAAAGATTAACTTGAAGTGACAACCATCTGTTAATATTTAAAGTCTGTTTATGAAGTATTTACATAGACGTTTAATGTGGATGAGCTTAAAGGGAGCACACGGAGCTTTATTAGAACAGCAAACCTTTTAAATTTATACATTTAATATTTATTAAAAGGAAATTTTTCCAAATAAATAATCTAGGTCATGTATTAAGTTCATATTTTCTATAATAGCCGTTCATATTAAAATATCTATGAAATTATACCTTCTTATTGATGGCACACTGAAGCTGTGATTTTCATAATAGTGCACCCTTTAAGCTCACCTTGCAATATGAAATCTTTAAAAAGTATAGAAGTGTAAAACAGAACATCAATAAACTGTAAATATATAACGGATTTAAAAGTACAAGCCAGTAATGCCTGTTAAGTAATACAGTATATTAGTGTAGCACACAATCTTATACAGCTAGTAAGCTAACATTGTTAACATCTGCGCTTTGTTGCTAAAACTAGCTTTTGGACCTAACTGTAATCATTTCCCACATCCAGGTTATAATATGCAAAAGTCTAAACATTAAATCTCTTATATTTTGTAGTAAGAAGTTATACATAAAGGCTTAAACATCGTAAAAAAAAAAAAAAAAAAAAAAAAAAAAAAACACACGTTTAAGGGGCTACACTCTTTTGGTGAAAGTTCAGACAACTTTCAAAATGGCCACCAGACAGTGTGAACACATGACTACCCATTTCTCAGTGTGCTGTAACGAAAAGGCTGAGGTGGCGGAGGAATCCATTTGTGGAAGTTTATTAACAAAAGGACCAAGGGACAGAAACGTAGGCCAGGCAGAAGGACAAAACCACAACAGCAGTCCAATCAATAAACATACACGAGGGTGATCCAAAAGGCAGAGAAGAGTAGGCTGGCAGAAGATCCAAACACAGTTATCAGTCCAAATCAGGCTACCTAGGCAAGGGGAAGATCCGCAAGTCAGGAAATGAGACAGAATCGTACACAAGGCAATCGGTCATGGAACTCTAGAAACGCTTGGTAAGGCAGTAGAACTGGCAATACTTCGCAAAGACCAAACACAGGCTCTTCCTAAATACAGTTCAAACAGGAAATGATAGAAGCAGAGGGAGTGGCACACTGTCAGTACTCAGGCAAGGGCTCCCTCTGCTGGTGTAGTGTTACTGGTGTGGCATTGCCCATTTGCCTGAGGGTGATATCTTGACGTGAGGCTTATATTGAGGTCCAAATGTTTACAGAAAGCTCTCCAAACTTGTGACGTGAACTGGGTCCCTCCATCACTGACAATAATCATCAGGTATACCACAGATTCGGAAGACTTGATGAAATAGTGCTTGCGCAGTCTCCATGGCAGTGAGAAGTCCCTTTTGAGGAATTAGACAACAGGATTGGAGAAATGGTCAATTATGACTAAGACAGCAGTGAAACTGTTGGAGAGAGGCAGGTCGGTTACAAAAGCAATACAAATATGGGACCAAGGACGCTGTGGGATGGGTAATGGTTGAAGGAGACCTGAAGGCAATTCCTTGGGGGTCTTAGATTGGGCACAGACTTGACAGGCTTTGGCGTATACGGTGACATCCTTGGTCACGGAGGGCCACCAGAATGAGTTTTGCAGTAAGTGAAGAGTGCGGGATATGCCTGGATGGCCGGAGCTGACAGAAGTGTGGACCCATTGCATCACTCTGACGAAGCTTTTGTGGAATGAACTGGCAGTTAACGGGTGCAGGCTCTTGTAGTGGTTCACTTTGCATCGCCTCCATTATGTCCCAGGTCACAGGAGCGATGACAATTAAAGGTGGGAGGATGTATTCTGGTGTGGGGCTTACAGTTGGGAGATTGTACCATCTAGATAGGGCATCTGCCTTGCTGTTCTTACCGCCTGGACGATATTTCACCATAAACTGAAACCGGGTGGAATACAAGGACCATCAAGCTTGTCGTGGGTTGAGTCGTTTGGCACCCTTGATGCAGTCTAGATTCTTGTGGTCAGTTAATACTTGAAAAGGGTGGATTGCTCCTAACCAGTGTCTCCATTCTTCGATGGCTGCTTTCATGGAAAGGAGTATTTTGTTCCCAACATCATAGTTCCTTTCGGCTGCAGTTAACTTTCTTAAGAATGCGCATGGGTACAGTTTACCGGGTTGGCCATGGCGTTGAGGGAGTACAGCTCTGATACCACAGTCTGAAGCATCCACCTCTACCACAAATGGAAGACTGGGGTCTGGATGTTTTGTTTAGATGAGAGAGGACCGTCTTGACATGATTGATATGTTCATCTTCAGACCTTGAGTATATCAAGATGTCAATGTAGGCAATTACATACTGGTTAAGAAGGTCTCGGAAGATCTCAACGAGAGACTGAAAAACAGCTGGAGAGTTAGCAAGCCCATATGTCATAACCTGATACTCAGTGCCCCCTAGTGGTGAGGAAGGCAGTTTTCCCATTCATCACCCTCCTTGATTCTGATCAAGTTATTACACACTTCGTAGGTCAAATTTGGTGAAAATGGTGGCCTCACGGAGTTGTTACAGGGCTGAAGGAACCAGTGGAAGGGGGTAGCGGAATTTCACTGTGACGTTGTTAAGTCCCCTATAATCAATACATGGCCTTAACCCACCATCCTTTTCCACGAAGAAGCCTGCTGCAGCTGGAGATGTGGAGGGTCGGATGAACCCTGAGCTTAGTGCCTCTTTGATATACTCTTCCATGGCTTGGGTTTCCTTTCTGGACAGGGGATAGACTTTACTTTTAGGAGGCATGGCATTGTGGAGTAAATCTATGGCACAGTCCCATGGGCGATGAGGTGGTAACTGTGTGGCCTTGGTTTTACTGAAAACTTCTGCCAGACCGTCATAACAAATTGGGATATTAAAAGGTCTTGTTAGTCTCGGGGCTTTCTATGCTGGTCGTGAAACATGGTTGAGGAACCTTGGAAAAACAATGACACACAGAAATTGGACCATTTGGTCAACTCCCCATGATGCCAAGAGATGATGGGGTCATGAATGGATAGCCAGGGAAATCCAAGGAGAACTTCATGTTTAGAAGAGTCAATGACACATAAGATCATCAATTTTTGATGAAACAAACCCACTTGGAGCGTTAATGGTTTGGTCTGATGGGTAATCCCCTGTCCAATTGTGGTATCATCTACAGCATTGATCTTGATAGGAGGGTTGCATGGTTGGGTAGGAATGACATTTCTCAACAAGATCCTTATGGATGAGATTTAGAGCTGCTCCAGAATCCATCGGTTGCTGTTAACGAAATAGAGGTATCAGTCCTAAGTCTAATAGGGCTGCAAGACAGTCGGTGGAAAGTTTCGAGATCCTCACACTTCTTTATTTCGGGGCTTGTCTCATCAGATTATCAATTTTTAATGGTGGGAGTCAAAGTCAGAAATAGATAAGTTCTCCCCTTTACAAGCCAGCTCTGTCTGCAGATCAGGGTTGAGGCTCTGTTGAAACACGGCTTTCAGTGCAACATCATTCCGTCCACTCTGGGCAGCGAGCGTTCTGAACATGGCATATTCAGCTGCAGGATGGTTATCCTGTGACATTTGGAGAATCTGCATGGAAATATCCTTGCCCCCCCACAGGATATCCAAACACTTCTTGCAGTTGTTGGATGAAATAATCAAGTTCTAAGTCTTACATCCGTGTCCTAAACTGCTGCAGCCCAGTCAATAGCTTTACCAGACAATGTCATCAAGAAAGCGCATTTCTTCCCATCAGACACAAACTTGTCTTCCTGGTTATCAAAGTAGATTT
Source organism: Paracanthobrama guichenoti (assembly GCA_018749465.1). Taxonomy (NCBI): domain Eukaryota; kingdom Metazoa; phylum Chordata; class Actinopteri; order Cypriniformes; family Gobionidae; genus Paracanthobrama; species Paracanthobrama guichenoti. The sequence continues at coordinate 30,748,849 of CM031947.1, forward strand.
TTACTTGACGAATAAAGCCTCTACATTGCTCTGCTGATCCATCAAATGTATCAAGTAATGCAAAACTAACCGTATTTGGTGTGGGCAATGGAAGAGACTGATGTAGTGAGTCAAGTGTTCATTGACTGACTGGAGTTTAGCAAGTTGGTCTTGGTAGCCCTGCAACACCTCACTTTGATCGTTGAAAGCCGCTTGCAGGTTGGAGACTTCCGCTGGATTCAGTCGAGGCAAAGCATTCTGTAACAAAGAGGCTGAGGTGGCATTGGAATCCATTTGCGGAAGTTTAACAAAAAGGACCAAGGGACAGAAATGTAGGCCAGGCAGAAGGTCAAAACCACAATAGCGGTCCAATCAATAAACGTACATGAGGGTGATCCAAAAGGCAGAGAAGAGTAGGCTGGCAGAAGGTCCAAACACAGTTATCAGTCCAAATCAGGCTACCTAGGCAAGGGGAAGATCCAACAAACGCAAGACAGGAAATGAGACCTTGAATCGTACACAAGGCAATCGGTCAGGGAACTCTAGAAACGCTTGGTAAGGCAGGAAAACTGACAATACTTCGCAAAGACCAAAACACACAGTCTCTTCCTAAATACAGTTCAAACAGGAAGTGATAGTAGAAGCAGAGGGAGTGGCACACTGTCAGAACTCAGGCAAGGGCTCCTTCTGCTGGTGTGGCGTTACATGTGCAATGGTCCGATTAGCTTAATTTCAGGAGGTCTATAGTAACAAACACATCAAAATACATCAAGTAGGATGATACATTATTTTTCTCTTTTTAAAATCTGAGCTCAAAGATAGTAGTGTGCTTAATGGGTATGTTTACCCTACTTCCCCTTGTCTGCCTTGCACTCCAACTCGTGTACAGTGTGTGCAAAGTAATTTGTCATCAACATAGAATGCATGTACTGACAGTGACTACTGTCTAGAATGCACAAAGACAATCGGAGGGATTGAAAACGTGAAAAGCCCCAGTGCTGTTGGACTATAGGTCATCAGCAAACAGGGAACAGATCGGTTATTCCAATTTGAGGACTGGATATAACTACTGTATAAAATGTTGGACCCACTTTACATTAGGTGGCCTTAACTAATATATACATATTGTGTTCATTTGTGTTGTACTGCAATACACTTTTGCTGATCTTGAGGTGGGATACGGGTAAAGTTAGGGACAGATGTGGTGGTATGGATACATTTAAAAGGTTAGTTCACCCAAAATGAAAATTAGCCTACTAGCCTTACTCATCTTGAAGTCATCCTAGTTGTATGACATTCTTCTTTCAGACGAATAAAATTTGTTATATTGAGTTATATATAAAATAAATAAATTAAAAAAAAATAAAAAAAAAAAAAAAAGTCTGGGATCTTCCAAGCTTTATAAATGGCAGTGAATGGCCGATTCATCTTTGAAGTCCATAACAGGGCATCTATCCATCCTAGTGCCCTGGTATAACGAATGGTATCCCCATCCAGGCCCATCAGGAAGCACTAAGTGGTGCATCTGGCCAGTTCACCAAATAAGACACCAAAAAAAGCTCAGCAAACTCCTCCACATACCTTTCCAGCAGGCGACCGTTCTGCCGAAGCCCACACAGGTGACCCACTGCCGAAGAGTCTCTCTCAGGGGACACGGGAGAGAGCGGGAACAGGAAAAGACCCATCTTCTTGATAGAAAAGGCCTTAGCAGTTTAGGGTCCATTCTTCTGTTTCAGTGTGTGGTACGGCAGGGAAGAGACTGAACAGGACTTCAAACAATAGACAGGTTTAATTAGATGCAGCGAAGAAACAGGAGAACCCAAACAACAACACCAACCAAACAGAACATGATAACATCAAGAACAGACAAGGAGTGCTGGGAGTGAGTTCAATATAAAGGGAGTGTAGATGACGAGGACCAGGTGCAGGGAATCCGGGGAGAGCGAGAGAGATGATGAGGAAGTGTAGTTCAGGTGTGAGACAGGGAGGATTCTGGGAAATGGAGTCCAGGACAGGCGTGGATGTAACAACTTGAGGGTGAGTAAATCATGGGCTAATTTTCATTTTTAGGTGAACTAACCCTTTAAGGGTAGGGTTAGGTGTAAGGGAAGTGTTAACAGTGTAATTATAAATGTAAGTACAGAAATTAATTACAGATGTAATTACATTTTACAATGTAAAAACATGTATGTACACAATAAGTGCATTGTATTAAATTATTAATTTAAATGTTAGTACATAGTAATTAAGGCCACCTAATATAAAGTGGGTCCAAAATTTGTTAAAGTCGTCATGAAATGGAAGTTGCGAGTATTTTCTTTTCTGTTGTGACGTATATCTGAATGAAATGGCTTCTCAAACAAGAAAAAAATGTAGGGTGGGACGAGAGTCTGCCATTATCTTTCTGCCCAAGGCACTTAAACTCAGTTTGCTGTAAGGGAAATATGTCTAAAGTAAGTGCGAGTCTGTGAATCATCTGCTAAATGATGAACAACTGACACACAGACTGGGCATAATCCTCGCTTTGCTTTACCACTAGCTGCAAAAATATGTGCAGTCATAAAGTTGAACTCTACCATACATTGCTTCATAATTCTCAGGTATATTTGGGTATTCTTCCAATGTCCCAAGAGATATCACACACACAACACTGGGTTTCTCAAGTAGACAATGTGATTTCTTATACATCCTCCATCTTCTGGTTGGAAATCAATTGTGAGATCAATAATCTCTGAGCTTCCTGTTAACACATCTAGCAGTTTCCAGTCTGCATTCATTTATGAGCCATCTAGTTATTTATGTGTGGTCTGCAGACAGATGGATAGCCCTCCTGCTCAGAATTCAGAATGGACAAGGAAATATGAGGAGAGAAGATCAGCCCACCCTACAAGGTAATAAAAGATATAAGAAAAGGACATTAAAGTGTATAAAGAGATTAAAAAGTCTTCAAATACATTTGTTAGCTCACACATCAGATGGTTTTAATACCCTACAGAAGTGGTGGCCGTGGGAGTTTGAATGGACTCTGTGCAAAACACATTAATGGTTGAGTAACATTAATTTTACTGCTAATACTGTTGAGAGTCATTTTTGCTGTAAATCAGGAAAATTCTGAATTAACAGTTCCAGGCAGGGAGAGGCTGGTAGTGGATACATTTCTGGGTTTTCATTAAAAATGCAATAAATGTCAGTGCAGATTGATTTGATAATGAAATAATGTTCGTTTCACAGTGAGCGCACTCTGAGCACAGGGCCCGAGCAAAACGCTGACACCGTCATTTTCTTGAGAAACCACACTCTTATGCATGAAAGGCCCAGTATGGTTTTAACTCTGCTAACATTTTTAGTATCCGCAAAATTTATTAACCTGCCCTTTTTCTTTCTTTTTGGATGACAAAACTGGACAAACCCAGGTGAATTTCTTGTTTAGAAAATGGTGGTATTTGTTATTAGCTCTTTATTCCATCTAACATGTTCAAATAATGTTTCTTGTTGTGTTCTTATTGTTTTTTCCACTTGTCTTATGCATTTTTGTACCAAATTTGTGGTGATTTGCGTTGGCAGTTGAGAATACTTCAATGCTTAATATTTCACAGTTCACAGTATTTGGGAATTCAGTTATGTCAATGACCATTTAAAAAGGATCTGTTTGAGCATGAAAAAGGTCTGCAAAGTTAAAGAGCACAAAGTTCACTCCAAAGGGAGGATGGTAGTTTTCATCTGTGCATGTGACTCCTCAGGAAACACCCTCTCTCCTCATTTCTCGCCTTGTGATTAGAGAATTGAGATGTCCTTTAAGATGGCTTAGTTTGATTGGTATCCAGGTCACGGCTTGAGTACATGGGAACGAGGTAATATCAATTTAAGTATTGAGAAGCACCAATACTGTGGTAAGAGGTCTGAATACACTTGAAATGGTTGATCAATCCCAACACACTGGTCCAGCCGAACAATCAGAGCACATTGTGCTTTTCAGAAGGAGGGGCTTTAAAGAGACCAGAACTAAACAGGGGTTTAGTTCCACACCACAGTAACCACAAAGTGTTACCGACAGAGTGGGAAAAGAGGTGCTGCAACACAAAATATGTGAAAAATTATGTTTCTTGAACATTCAAACATGAAAGCCTAATCTATTATACCCCCAAAAACAAAATCAAGACTTTTTAAAAGGGTGTAACACATATGGTCTGTCTTCTATATGTTTCATTGTGTTTTTAGTTCAGTCCTGTGACCTGGTTTTCCTGAGTAGTCATTAGTCATCTAATTCACCTGTCATCCATTCATTATCTTATTAGCCCCTTTGTTTGATCTGTCTACTTAAGTTCTGAGTTTTCTGTCATGTGTTGTCCGTCTGAGTCTCAGTCTGTTTGTACAAGTTGTAGTGAACAGCATACATGATAGCACCAGAGGTGCCTACTTCACAACAGGAGTTCCTTTGTCCCACTGGAGGTGGGACCCTCAACGCTAACTAAAAAGACTATGGTAATCAGGACTGCCAGAATGAGGACATCAGTGTCCCATTGATCATGGGTTAATCTCATCACCAGTTGCCCATTGTTCAACTCTGACCTCCATGCCTGAGACCAAGGTGTTAACAACCATGGACTGCCGACCACCAAACTGGTTTTGGCTAGATCACAGCAAGAACAAAAAAAAGCAACCAAACCGGTTGCAACAACAGCAACAACAAAGAAAATATCCAAGAGAAAGACAATCTCTATGCACACATTGGCTTGAAACCACAAAAATGGACAGGAAACTGTAAGGAACACGTCCTATATGTCTCCTTACTCATCCAGTGGAAACCACACCTGGAATAAGAGCCAATGTAATCTCATTCACTGACACGGAAATTGACTTTGAGAAAGGTTTAGAAAAGAAATAAAGTATTTCCAAAATTCTAAAGACACAGTTTTGAAGTTTTATTTAGCTGTGTATTTTGGGACAATGCAGCAAGCCAATGGGACAATGCAGTGATGGGCGGACACTTGAAAGGCTACTACCCAATCACAACACTACAACAGGAAGGTAGGAATTCGTAATCCCCTCCCCAACTGGAAATGATAAAAGCTTTCCCAAGCGAACACACCCTTGTTTATCATAAACCTTCACCCACACGGACCTTCAAGCAGCCCAACTGCTCCTGCTGAGGACTTCAGGTTCAGAAATCAACGCTTGAAAAGCAATCCAGTCTACTCCCACTGCGAGCAGAAAGATACCAGTGGAAGAACTACCCCAGCCCATCGCCGGACTGATCACCCGACCACGTGGAATGTAAATATAAGCTAACCAAACCTCTTCTAAAGGCCTTGGCATTAGGTTATTTCTATATGAGATTGTTTATTTAGGGTCAGCGTATACAGATGGATACATTAGACACGTTATCTGTATTCATAGTAAATGTATATTTACTATTTCATACCAGCATCCAGAAAGACCACAACTGACTCCCCCAAAGACTGCTAATTACCCATTCATTGCTTCGTTCAATCTGTTGCTCATCTGCTTGCCATTTACTTTGTTAACATCATTTTTGTAGTAGTTTGTAGTTTCTGTTTGATTATTAATTCAGTTTTATTAGTAGTTTAGTCATTCTTTCTTAGTAGTTTAGTAATTTTCCTTAGTAGTATTTAGTGAATGTGATATTTTACTCTTGTATATCTTTTTGTAAATAAATGAATTTTATTGCAAACTGTGTCATTCTTGTGTTGATAATAAGAGGCTCTACAAGCTCGCCAGAATCTTACTAAGTCCTTCTGATTGGTCAAATGAATTTCCTATAATTTATATAATTATAATTCAGTTATCGATCTTCCATGATTGTTCTTTATTGTCAATGTGAAATTCCTTGGCTGGTGCCCCATAATATAGGAAGGAATCATATGACACTCTCACACTCACCTTACGTGACATGTGACTAAAAACTGAATATTAATACTAAATATTAATATTAATAGTTAAGACCATAAATCACTACAAAGTGGTTATCTCCTGAGTTTTGTTATTAAAGTTTGTTCCCTGAACTATTCCTCATTGTGCGAGTTTATACAACCACATTATGTGACAAAGGGCATATGGCCTTGTGGCAAGAAGCAAGGCCGTGGAACCGTGAGAAAGGGGCGAGGCCGGTGGCATGAGTGATAATGATCGTCAGCTGCAAGCCGACAAAAATGGTGGTGCTGGAGCAATGGAAGACCCGGTGGGACAGAAAGCTCGCTGCCGTGCTCCTGGGTCGAGGTGGGGTGGCTGCCGTCCGAGAGGAAGCAGAGTCGTCGCCGGCGTTTGCTGTGGGGCGGAGCCTGCTGCCGTCCGCCCTGATGGGGAGGAGCAGGGAACGTGGGACTCACTGCCGGCTGCCCTCAGCTGGAGGAGCCATCGAGCCATCCACCGAGCATCCAGTACCAACGCAAGAGCCTCGCAGCTGGCTGAGGACCGGACCAAGATTATAATTTTTTTCTTTTTCCTCTCTCATCTCTGTCGCTCCTAATGCTTCTGGCTCCTTTTCTCGTACCTCGTCTGTACTTACCCCCAGCTGCGATCGATCACCCAGGATTGGGGTTGGGGGCTGGGGAGTGGGTAGAGCGCAGTCTTGGGAGCACCCCCCGGCCTGTGAGGGGCGATGGGGGTATGTGGCAAGCAGCAAGGCAGATGGACCGTGAGAACGTCAGCTCTGAGCCACACTGGTCTCGTGTTTCACGGAGGAGCTCGGACGCATAAAAGGAGGTGCGACGACAGTGAAGGACGAGATAGGACCAGGCCGGGACTTGTTATTTTTTTTTTGTTTGTTTTATTTTGTGTGTTTGTGTGTGTGTTTGTGTGTGTGTGGCAGCCATCCTCGAGGGGCTGCCTGCGTTTCTTTCCGTTTATTTATTTATTATAGTGTTTGAATGTATACTGGTTCCTGCCGCCCTCTTCCCATATCAACATACCTTGTTACAGGCCTTTTTAAGTCATTTTTGAAAGAAGAAAAAAAAAGGGGGAACCTTGTTGTCTCCTAACATCACAAAACAGCACATTATGCGGTCCACATGCATGTCATCAATACAGCTCTCAAGATAATTTAATATGCGTTTCTTAATAAGCGTATTTCACATTAAAGCAGCTCATTTCTTTCAGGTTTTAACGACTTGTTTTAGAGCTTAAATGTTTGATTGCTTGTATTTAAAGTTGCTGTGCCTACTAAACATCAGCAATATTTTAAATGGATACATTTTTAACAAGAGAAAGTCAAGTTTACTGCCACCTGCAATGATAAAATGATAACAGCTCTCATAAAACTATGCGATAGAACCTGAAAGAACTACAGCCATTCTGTTCTTTTTTTTTTTTCCTGGATGTATTTAAAAACAGCACAACACTAACAGCACTCCCAGACTATCTGGCCTTTAAATTAATATTTCATATCCAATATAAATATTTAAGATTTAGCTAAGATGAATAAATATTTATGATTACATTTCTTGCTCTCTACAATAATTAATAACTGAAATTATTTCCTGTCTTGCGTTTGTTGATGTGATTTTTTTTGTTTTGTTTGTTTTTTTGTTTATCCTTATTTCTAGTTCATGTCATGTCTTTGTATTTTGATCCATTCATGATTGTATCAAGATATGTCATTTAATCATTAGTTTTTTTGTGTGTATTTATTGTAACAAATACTCCAAATGCAGCTTTATTGGTTATCTTAAAAAAAAAAAAAAGAAAAAGGAAAAAGAAAAGAAGGCACTATGACTAGGGGGAAAAAAACTTGAAAACACAAACCTCAGAACTAATCGACAGAATTTAGCACATAAAATAAATAAACCAAAACCTGTCAAACTAATAAAAAAGGAGCTGCATTGTGTCACATAAGTAACTTTCCATCAGATATGCAAGCATATTTAAAAGTCATAGCTGATAATTGTATATCTGGATATCTAAATGATTAATAACTCACTGTCACAGTTCACATCTGTAGAATTATAAATAAATCAAGTCAAGTAGAAAAAATAAAAATAAAGAAGTGAACTGTAGACTTATAAATATGTGGTTAACAAATGTACAAAGTATAATGTGCAAACAGGTTTATAACAGGTTGTTACACAGTAACAACGAGAGCAGAAAGTGCAGTGCAATGTCAGTATATCGATGGTCACGTGATATTAAGTTCACTCAGCGGCCTTATTTGCAATGTTTCCGGCAGCTACTTCGGTCATCCAAGACCAAGTCCTGTGAAATCAGCAACAAAATCTTACATGAACTGTCCCATAAATGTAATTTCTCTAATCTCTCTAGTATTAAAACTATTTTTCAGGCTAGAACAGCCAATGTGCATGTGTAGTCCTAAGCAAAATCTCTAACAGCAGATGCAGTGACAATGACTTTACCAATCAGCGATTGGCTGTTTTATTTAGAAGGCAGAACCTATCCTGCCATATTGCGCATTGCAGTTTCTCCTATTCATAAGTAATAGTAGTGCAGTCTTTGTAGATCTATAGTCTTTGCTAATATTGTGGTACTACGGCCATTTAAGGCCAATACTGAGCATTAACCATCGGGACATCATTCACTACCCTCCTCCTCCTCCTCCTCATTCGTTTTTTAAAGTTAGACGTCAACCTTCTTAGTATTCCTCAAATCAATTAAAATCCATATGACAAGGAAAAAAAATAAAAGAATGCCTGTTTTTCCATACATTTTTTGTAAAAATTGCATAGGGTCACTAATGACCCGAGGTGTGTAAGAGTGTATGTATTTTTTTTCTGCACAATAATTTAATAAATGACAGAATAAGTGGTAACAAGGTAGTCCACTGGAGGCAAGCTGAAGTGATGAACCCAAGTGCAGTTTATTTCCATTAGGTCCATGAACAGATACAAAGCAGACGATGACTTGAACAGACTTGGCTTGAAACATACTTGACCCATGAACAGACTTGACTAAACCATGACAAACACTCACCAACCACGGGTTACAGGGAACAATACTCAACAAGGACCATGGCAAACATGAGGGCTTAAATACACAAAGACTAATGACTAGACAAGACACACCTGTGAACAATCAAACAATGAACCAATGACAGAACCGAGAACCCACATGACTAAATGAACCAATGACAACATGTTACGTGTATCTGTGTTAATATTGTTTTGAGTCCCTAGGTGGCGTTAAGGGTGGCTCCCCCAACTTGTGACAAAGACATGAAGTCACCCGGGATACCGGATAAAAGGGCATTGACGGCGACATGGCTGGGGGTCTCGTGTCCTACTGACATCACGGCTGCCGCTCTCCTCGCCTCTTAGGAGCGTTTCCCCCACATGATTTAGTTCATTTGTGTTTTTTTGTGGGTTTGTTGACTAACTTTTTTTTGTTAGACTTAGAGTTACTTATTCACTTCTCCCTAAGTTCAGTAACTGGTAGGGATTACTTCACTAGTTCACTTTTTGGTTATTTATTTAGTGTATGGAGGTAAGCAGAGGCCCGGAAGATTCACTTGTCTTTGTTTTGTCGGAAGCCAGGTGAGAACTGCTGAGAACAGACGTAGGCAGGCGTTCTCTGTTGCTTTCTGAATTGCCCTGCCAGTTTACTGTTGTGTATTTCTTGTTTGATGTATTTTTTAATCGTTTATTTGACCCTGTTTTGTATTCTGATTTGTATTCCACGTTGCAGGCGGGGCGGAGCTGCAAACGGAGATGTCAAGTCGGACACTTTCTGCTTCCCACAGTGACGCTTGCGCTGTGTTTGCATACTTTATCACAGCTTAAGTAAAATAACTGCAATATTTGTCATAACATCGCGATTACATGAAAAGAGGTTTTACTGTTATAAAAAAATATATATATTTGTGAGCATTAGTGGAGCTGAAGGTTTTAGAATTAACACAAAACACACATGATCGCTGTCATGCGGTGAATCCGGCCAATCGTGGAACAGCTGTGTCGTCATTAGCGCTCGTGCAGCCTGGCGCAGCCACTTTTGAGAAGCTGCCCCGGCTGTATTAGCCGGCTGCTCTCGAATCGCTCTTGCGGTACTTTGTTGACATACGTCACAGTCATGTGGCATCTGCGCTGCCTCAAGTCAGACAAAATTTCTAACTGGCATGCACTGCTTCAAGTCAGGTCTGCGCATCGCTGTATGAAGTCGAACAAGCCTTAGGTGTGTTCAACATCGGCTGCGGCTGGATGTAACCGTTCTGCGAGAGTAGCTGTGTGCAGGCGGGGAGGAGCTGCAAATGGAGACGTCAAGTAGGACACTTTTTGCTTCTCGTAGTGATGCTCTAGAGAAGCTGCCCCGGCTGTATTAGCCGACTGCTCTCAAATCGCTCTTGCGGTACTTTGTTGACATACGTCACAGTCACGTGGCGTCTGCGCTGCCTCAAGTCGGACAAAATTTCGAACTGGCATGCACTGCTTCAAGTCAGCCGCCGGTCGGTCTGCGCATCACTGTATGAAGTCAAACAAGCCTAATGTCGAACACACTTGACAATGGAGCACATGGCAGGATCACATGACAAACAGAAACACATGACAAAACCAGGAAACATGACAGTGACCATGACAAAATAAGAATATGAAACATGAACAAAACCCAAACACACCCGTGAAATAAGTGCAATTTACCTTTATTCCATTCACCTTTATTATGTCTGAAAAACAACGATGAAGTGACGTTTTAGTGTTAATTTCGTCAACTATTTTTTTTATTTAGCCTCAGTCTTAGTCCTGTGTCAAATATGCTTGCTAGTTTTTGTCAACCTTGTCCTATTTTTGTTTAGTCAAGTTTGAGTCGACTAAATGTCTGAGCATTTTAGTCTAGTTTTCGTCAATGAAACTAGTCACATTTTCGTCATGCTGCATTGATAATCCCGATTATTTTGCTCAAAATTGTAATCAAAGGATTGTTGTCATTTGAGAAATGTATTTATAGTTGCACTTTCATCGATAAACACAAATCAAGAGAATGTCGACCTATATGCATGGTTTGTTTTACCTCATCTAGTTTAATGATTTATTATAGGCTATTTTAGCCTGATGTTGTCATACTCAATTCTAGTCAGAATATGAGTCTGATACTGCTCCATTGGGCTGTGATTATTGGGGTGTGTTTCAACCGAACCAGGAAGGACCTCAATTGGACAGATGGAGTAACGGAGCAATGGAGTAAGTGACGCATGTTGAGCGACGCATAGTAGTGGGAAGTTCGAATCATTTTACAGACTCGGATCTTTGAATCTCGTTCAACAAAATGAACAAATCTTTTTTCAAGTAATTGTGTTAATTTCAGCAGAATATGATTAAAATGTCACGTGTTAAATTCCCCAACACATCTAATACTTATGCAAACGTTGGTCACATTTGGAATAAAAAATAAATTATAAGCTAATGCAGCCAAGGCCAAACTTTAAGAAATGATTCATTAATTGCTTAGCTGGGTCTTCAGGCTATGCAGTCTGTTAGTTAACCTCACTTCCGAATCCGAGTCGTTCTCTCTTTTGTCACTTCACATTTAATCACTTCTGTTCCCTGGAAAGAGTAATGTTTCACCTCTCCTGTCTTTGGGTTTGAGTCGTTAGTTCTGTCATCAGTGTCTGATCTGGGCCATGACAGTCCCATATGCAATGCATGTAGTCCCGGAAACAGAATTGATTAGTTCACCCCTCGAGTCTTCGGGTTTGAGTCATTCGTTCACCAACTCACAGCCCCATAGGCTGAATGCAGAAGATCCTGTACAGAACCGATGGCATGTAGCACATACACGGTCAACACAAAATGAACGAATCACTCTTTGAGACAGCTTGTTGTTCTTGAGTCATATTTAAGATTAGTTCAAAAAGAACGAATCGTTCATGAACGACACATCACTAATGCATAGTTGTCAACAGAACTCAACTGCACGCATGCTGGAAGAAGTAGAAGAAGATGAGTGTAAACGGTGTTGTAAAAATATTTTAAGGATACACAGAGTATTTACCAACACAATCATAATTTTTGAGAGAAATAGTAAAGGTGAATGCATATACGAACAAGTTCTCCGTTTAGGATTAAAACAAATTCAACCCAAGCGCTCTTTGGTGATGTGGATGATTACGTTACTGGTGATCATCTGTCCATCATCGTATAAAGCCCACCCTGACAATTTGATTGGTCCGAACAGCTTCTGTTCGGGCATAGTTGCTCCACAACGGATCAAGTCCAGACCGAACTGTCTGACCTCAAATGTTGTGGGGGCAGGGCTTAGTTCAGCCGGCATCCAGGCTAAGGCTATTTATCATATAGGCCTAATGGAAAAATAATAAACTTTAAAGAAAAAAAAAAAATTAAAACAGTGAAATTCCACATTACTGCACATACCACATATGGTATTTCTATTAAAACAACAGCAAAAAAATAAATAAAAAGACTTTGTATTGTCACACACTGAACGATCCATGCTTGGATTTATTACAGTTCATTCTGAGAAGGTTTGATGGTATTTAGTCGCACAAGCTGCTCGTGAGTCGTGACAGAACACAGACCGACTGAATGACACTTTCATTTAAAGGGTTAGTTCACCCAAAAATGAAAATTAGCCCATGATTTACTCACCCTCATGTCATCCTATAGGTATATATGACATTCTTCTTTCAGACGAATACAATCAGAGTTATATTTAAAAAGTCCTGGCTCTTCCAAGCTTTATAATGGCAGTGAATGGTTGTTTCTATTTTGAAGTCCATAAAAGTGCATCTATCCATCATAAAACTCCGGGAGGTTAATAAAGTCCCTCTGAAGCGAAGTGGCGCCTTTGTGTAAGAAAAATATCCATATATAAAACTTTATAGACTAAAATAACTAGCTTCCGGCAGTCAGCGGTACGCAGGTCGATTGGGGGATTTGTATTATTGAAATATGGCAGCCACAAGCATGAACGCGTCAACGCTCCTCTTCCAGGAACATTTTTAGTCATATTTTCATTAACGAACAGAATAGTAAGTATAATCTGCAAAACTTGAAATGGCTCAGCGATGTACTGCAAAGCAAGTACTGAACACAATCAAATATTAGTGTCACTGTCACTTGATGGTGGATCTGGTGTAGAAGCTGTCAGCGATCAAAATATTGATTTCAAAGATGTTGAAAATTATAGTTTTGATAATATGTTTAATTGCGAATATGATCCAGATGCTGAATGTATTGAAATGAGCTCTGACGAGGACAGTGATGATGGTATAAAACATCTGCTCAAACTGAACCCTACCAAGTGAAATATGCTTTATTTAATTCTTCTGTAATTGTTACTCTAATATCAGGAGAGATTTATATTATCGCGACAGGTAGAGATCCATCCATGTTAGATGTAGATCCGGGTCACTAATGACCCGAATATGTTAATAATGATTGCCGAAACATTCATGCATTTAAGGGTTAAGATCATAATTAATGTACAACAACTACCTTACTTTCTATCAATAAGCTGTAAAAGTTTATTGAGGGAAAACATTTAGTTAAGAGTCTATTAGTTGTAGAATACAGTCATGAAGAATAAGGTATTATTATGTACTTTATAAGTACTAATAAACAGCTAAAATGCTAATATGATTGTTAAAAGCAACTAGTTAAAAGGGGACCTATTATGCTTATGTTGTGATCTTGCTTTTATGATATGCTATTGCATTTGTGTTATGTACTGTATTGTAATAAAGGTGAAAAGACAGATGCCACAGCTTGAGGAGACTCCCAAATGTACGACTGGCCATCCTGGACTGGAGCCTGTTTGTTTAAACGTCTCTTCAGAACACATGTAACATTTGGCGCAGACATTGTACAACTCCAGCTGCTACAGCAAGGTAGTGGTGTGCAGCAGAGCCAATATCTGTATCTACATCTGTAACAATCTCAAAATTATGTGTAACTGTATTTGGATAAAACCGGAAATGGGCGGGGCTTAAGAAGACTTAAGTTATGTCTATGGTTTTACATATGATTTCTTCGTAGTTATCACTGAAAAAAAGGTGTTTTTTTTCTAGTAAAACAATCATCTTAAGAAGAAGAATTGTATATATGTATATATTTTTAACTAGAAATGCTCACCCTGGTCCAGCTCTGCGTAGCATGTTCACAGACGATATACAGTATAATCAAAAAGACACCAAAAAAGTAATTGTTCCTCAGGCCTGAAATTGCCCTGTTGCTTTTTCACAAGTCTCTCCACAGCCTTCACACAAAGCTGTGACACAATGAATGTGTTAGTGTTTCACGATTCCTCTCCGACTGTGACGCGATTCTGCCTGAATTTATAATTCAGCAATTCTCGCCTCCACAAAGACAGTTTGCCTATGCCATGGAGCAAGAGGCGTGTGGTGACATCTCAAAGCCTCCTTGCACACACAAACTCATACACCTTTCCCAAAGTATCTCAGATGAGTTCTGTGGTCTATAAAGGCACCATGCACAGTAAAACCAGTGATAGGTGTTATGCATGCAACAGCTGTGTATAGTGTGTGCGATATGTGCTTTGTTTGAGATGGCACTGATCCACCCCCATCATGGAGGAGGCGTGCAAGCTGTGATCTCCCCTCATGCCTTCTCAAATACACACATGCACACACATTAGGTGGGAGTTTTGAGCGAGAGGGCATTGCTGCAGTTGCCATCTAATCCCCCAGAGATATGCTGCACTTTGTGCTGTAGAAAAGTGTGGATCAGAGGCTCACCGGGATCAGATAAGCCCTCTATTAGACCTGCTGGAATGGGACCACCTGTGACAGTGGTCGGTATGAATGCAATTTTCCTCCTGAAATGAACCCCATACAGTTCCTCCATTAACTCATTATACCGCCCTTCCATTGCTTCGTTTTCCTTTAAAAGGTGGGATTACGGCCATTTGTAAGGCTTACATAAATATTGCTTTGCAGGCAAGTCGAGCATGCACAGGATGGTACATTAGGTGCTTTCAAATGTCGAAAAAAGGTTGAGTGGGGTGTGATATATGGATTACAGCTTATTTAAGAGCTTGTGTGCTTTATCAGTTCACATGGCAGCGTTTATAAATGTTTCATAATTGTGACTAATGATCCCCCTGTTCTGCAAATTCTCTTGCCTTTGTAACTTAATAGCTCTCCTCAAACATCAATAGTTTGCGTGTATTTCCTCTTTGTTCTCTTCAGCAGGACATTTTTATGTATAGACAGAGTATTTCTTCATGTCTCTTCGGGGCTCTAGCAAGGACAAAACGTATCTTAATGCCATATACTTTTAGTACAGTGCTAGCTCTGCATGTCAGCATAAGATAGTTTCAAATGAATAAAACATTTCTTGATATATTGTTATGGTGATTCTTTCACGATACACAATTATTTATTACGTCTACAAATAAATACACATTTCAGTATTTTTACTGACATAAATCTGTTAAAGAATAAAAGTTCTTCCTCATTGATTAAAGGGTTATTTTTAAAAATTAAAATTAGCCCATGATTTACTCACCCTCAAGCCATCCTAGGTGTATATGACATTCTTCTTTTAGACGAACACAATTAGAGTTATATAAAAAAAAAAGAAAAAAAAAATTCCAAGCTTTATAATGGCAGTGTGCTGTTGCTCTGTTTTTGAAGTACATAAAAGTGCGTTGATCCATTATATAACTGCTCCACACGGCTCAGGAGGGTTAATAAAGGCCTTCTGAAGCAAAGTGGTGCATTTGTGTAAGAAAAACATCCATATTTAAAACTTTATAAAGTAAAATTTCTAACTTCCAGCGGGCCATCTTCTGTATGTTCATCATATACACCTAGGATGGCTTGAGGGTGAGTAAATCATGGGCTAATTTTCATTTTTGGGTGAACTAACCCTTTAATCAATGATGAGGAACTTTTATTCTTTAACAGATTTATGTCAGTAAAAATACAGAAATGTGTATTTATTTGTAGACGTAATAAATAATTGTGTATCATGAAAGCATCACCATATAACAATATATCAAGAAGTGTTTCATTGCATTAATTATGAATAGTTTAAAAAAAAAAACACTTTCTTTTTTTCTTGGAAAATATTGCACATGTTTTATGGTCTACTTTTATGGTATAAAATTTAAGTTTAACAACTCCTGATCACAATTTTCAGTGAGAAATTGATGCTTTTATTAAATAAGGATTGCATTAAAGTGATCAAATGTGATAGTAAATATATTTATAATGTTACCAAAGATTTTCATTTTAAATAAATGTTGTTCGTTTAAAACTTATTTTTATTAAAGAATCCTGAGAAGAAGAAAAAGTATTACAAAAAAATATCAAGTAGCCTATAGCACAGCTGTTTTCAACACTGATAATATTAAGAAATGATTCGTGGGCACCAAATCAGCCTATTAGAATCATTTGTGAAAGGTCATGTGACACTGAAGACTGGAATAATGATCTATGCAACGAAAATTGTAATAATATATATTTTTAAATATTACCCTTTTTACCGTATTTTTGATCATATGAATGCAGTACAATATTGTGACGAGGTTGGCGGGCGAGCTCTAAGGATGAGCAACACCAGTGAAGGACAAGAGAGGACCAGGCCTGGACTTTATGTTGTGTTTTGTTTATGTTTTGTTATGTGGGTGCGTGACAGCCGTCCGTGAGGGGCTGCCCGCGTTTTACTTTCATTTTGTGTTTATTTTGATTAAAGTCTTTTAAATATATATATATTTGCAATACAGTTCATAGATATGGGAAGAAGGAGGCGGGAACCGGAGAACATTTAAAAGACTTTAAGGCAAAATTTTTCCAGTCTTCAACTGTCCAATTTTGGTGAGCTTGTGCAAATTGTAGCCTCTTTTTCCTATTTGTAGAGGAGATGAGTGGTACCTGGTGGGGTCTTCTGCTGTTGTAGCCCATCCGCCTCAAGGTTGTGCGTGTTGTGGCTTCACAAATGCTTTGCTGCATACCTCGGTTGTAACGAGTGGTTATTTCAGTCAAAGTTGCTCTTCTATCAGCTTGAATCAGTCGGCCCATTCTCCTCTGACCTCTAGCATCAACAAGGCATTTTCGCCCACAGGACTGCCGCATACTGGATGTTTTTCCCTTTTCACACCATTCTTTGTAAACCCTAGAAATGGTTGTGCGTGAAAATCCCAGTAACTGAGAAGATTGTGAAATACTCAGACCGGCCCATCTGGCACCAACAACAGCTCAAAATTGCTTAAATCACCTTTCTTTCCCATTCTGACATTCAGTTTGGAGGTCAGGAGATTGTCTTGACCAGGACCACACCCCTAAATGCATTGAAGCAACTGCCATGTGATTGGTTGATTAGATAATTGCATTAATGAGAAATTGAACAGGTGTTCCTAATAATCCTTTAGGTAAGTGTGTGTATATATATATATATATATATATATATGGTCAGCTTCAGAGTCATGTGTGATAGTTTGCTAACCCTCTGGGACCATGCTAAATCAACCTTGTAATGCAAAAGAGCAAAGAAAAGTAATCAACAGAACCAACAAGATGTCTGACCTCTCCCTTCCTCCCTCCCTGTGTCTCAGTCTGAAATAAATGAAAAGTGAGAAAATACACATCACGGTGACTTGCCATTATTACCAATATGAAAGCCTCTCCGGGCAAGTTTCATTAGGTCAAGGTTATTACAAGTGTGCTTTAAAGAGTATTCTATCCATGGTTCCACTTTCCTCACAATAAATGAAGAATGAGTTACTAGACACTATTATGATGTTAGATACCATCCCACCTTACATGACCCTTAAATTCAATTCAGAAAAAAAAGGAGAAGAAATGGAAAGGTTACTGTCTCACCTGGCTGGAGAAACTCATTGTTCTGAGGATTGTTTTGAACGGTTGGAACATTCTATGAAACCAGCAACATTTCCAGTTTTCCATGTACATAACTTGAAAAGCTGATGGCAATTTTTAGTGTACCATTCAAAGTTTTGAGGTCAGTATGATTGATTGATTGATGAAAAATTACATTCTTCTATTTAGCAAGGATGCATTAAATTGATAAATCAAAGAATCCTGAAAAAAAAAAAAAATGTATCATGGTTTACAAAAAAAGTTGTTTTTTTTTGTATGAAGTTGCACAGCTGTTTTAAACACTGATAATATTAAGAAATGATTCTTGAGCACCAAATCAGCCTATTAGAATGATTTCTTAAGGGTCACTGGTAATGATGCTGAAAATTCAGCTTTGCCTTCACAGGAATAAATTGCATTGTAAAATATATTAAAATCCTTTTCCATATAATAACTTGGAAAGCTGATGGCACTGTTCAAAGGTTTGAGGTTCTTATTTTAAATAGAAATGCTGTTCTTTTCAACTTTTTATTCATTAAAGAATCCTGAAAAAATGCTTTCCACAAAGATTTTGTTTCTTTTTCCTTTTTCTTAAGCACCTTTTTCTGAAAGATCTTAATGATTTCTGAAGGATCATGTGACACTGAAGACTGGAGTAATGGATAAAGAAAATTCAGCTTTACCATCATAGGAAGTAATTACATTTTAAAATGTGTTCAAATAGAAGTATGTAGCGTTAATTATGTGTAGAACAGTAAATTAAAAATGAATGTGAAACTTTGTTTTCAGTAGAGTATTTGAGAAAGCATAAAAACAGGAAAGAAAACCAGACTCTCAGCTTGTGTCATAGGCATATACACATCAGTAGTTCTGCTAAAAGCTATAGTTTCCTCAGAAATGGCCTTCAAGCTGAGGAAGGTAATGGGCTCTGGGAAACGCCAGATACCAAGGTGTACAGAAGGGTCAGTGCATATGACAAAACTTCAAAGCAAACCAAACCAGGAGAATAGCCTTGCAAAAATATACCCATATAAGGGGGGAATGGAAAGTTTTCTTTCAAAACAACATTGTGCCACTGAGATCGCCTGAATTGAGTTTTCTGAAGGAGGTCCAACCTTCTGTGACCAGTGATAACAGGAATACAGTGGTGGGGAACACATGTGTTTCTGGTTCAGTGGGTTGATTGGCAGCCAGTGTGGAGCTGTCCGTGGTGCTGATTTATTTGGCTGAACTCAGTGCTGGTTCTGAATGGACAGCTTCAGCCTTTCACAGGCTGCCGTATACTGTTTATCAGCTTTTTAACCTGTGATTGTAAGAAGTAACACAGACAAAATACATTTCTAATGAAAATCTACTGATGGGTTTCATGCTGAATGAATTACAGAGACATTTTTACTAGCTTTAGCTGTTATCTATGCTAAAGCTGCCAAACACTGAACGGATAAACTGAGAGATGTGGAATACTCCAGAAACTCTGATTGAATTATCATTATCTCTCAACACAGACTCCAGAGAGACTGAGGGTCAAA
Source organism: Paracanthobrama guichenoti (assembly GCA_018749465.1). Taxonomy (NCBI): domain Eukaryota; kingdom Metazoa; phylum Chordata; class Actinopteri; order Cypriniformes; family Gobionidae; genus Paracanthobrama; species Paracanthobrama guichenoti. The sequence continues at coordinate 30,768,118 of CM031947.1, forward strand.
AAGTTCTAGCTTCCTTTGAGATAGCGACCTCAATACATCAAGCCGCTTTTTGATCAGTTAGCATACCGTTGAAAGACAGCTCGAACTGGTTTCTCCCAGAGTATTGCATCTGTCTGGTTCGCTTGTTTGTTGGGGCCTGATATTGATTCCCACTCTCATTTAGCAACAATTCAGCATGTAATGAAAGCTTTAAGCCGAGGAACTATGTAATGAGTGTATGATTATGCCTAAGACCTGCTCATTGTCTGCTTGGGAAAGAAAGCAACAAAATACTCAGGTGAGAAGAACAAGAGAAGAGAAGACTTTGAGAAAGTTTAGGAAAGTGATTTAGGTGCAGCTTCAAATAACTGAACCACCCAAAGAACATAAAACACTTTTTGTCATTTTTACACCATTTTGAAAAAATACAAAGATAGGGATGCAATAACAAATGCAATATCAATATCAAAGTCAATATCAATATCAATATCCATGCAATATCTAAAGTTTAAATAGTTTAAAATGTTAAAGTCAACATCAGTGTTGTTATCGTTGACTAAAACTATTAAAAATTGTTTTCGATAATTGAAATTAAGCTAAAAAAATAAAATAGAAATATTAGATTAAAAACTTAAACTTAAAAAGCAAACATAAATAAGAAATTATTGCTTTGGGAAATTGGAAATTGAAATAAGTTTAAGCACTAAATTAAAGCTAAATAGAAATTGTAAAAACACACTCAAAACAAAAGTACAATTCAAACTAAACAATCAAAAATAAAAATATTAAATATAATTTATGTGTATTTTATGTGTATTTTTTCACACACACAATATACAAGAAGTCAATTTATATAAATATTTATAGACATATTTTATGTTTATAGTTTTATATGACCACATCATATTGTGAGAACATTATAATATAATTAAGTCCACATGAATGCAAAATGTTTCAGTGCAATTTGCAATAAGCAGTCTATTAAAGAAAATTAAATTCTGGACTGTCAGTTGTTTTTTTTTTTTTTTTTTTTTTTTTTTTTTTTTTTTTTTTTATCTGTTGCCTTAAGATATTTTTAATTTTGTTCGCTTTTATCAAGTGATATCAGATCATGCAAATCATGCAAAAAGAGCTAAAAGATTTTACAGAGATCCATTAGCGTTTGATTCATAAGAATTTACCAGATTAGACATTAGGAATTTAACTGAAGACATTATTTAAGGTAATGTCACAGATCAGCCATGCTCTCTCACTTCCAGCACACAGCGATCACAATCACCAGTTCTGATCACCGGACCTGTCATCTCATCAATCACCTCATCAGCAGCACACTATTGCTGCGTCTCAACTCGCCTACTTATACTAAAAGTATGCACTCTTTTTGTGAAGAAAAAGTACATACTTTTGAGTGTGTAGCATAAGATTATGCAAGCTTTGGGCCATACTACTTCGTCATCTATAACGGACTCTGTCGCTTAGTTACGTGCATCCCGTCACCGTTTAAACTGCCCTGTCAATCAAATCAAATCCTCCACATTCAGTTTAATTTCCTACCGGAGAGAAATGTAGTAGCACGTCGATTTGCCATTTGTGTTTGTCTTTAATGCAGAGAATCTCCTCATGTGTTTGCAGTTTAAATATAATGATGCATTTAAAAGTTATTGGCTAAACTTATCATTACAAAAGTTCACAATGCTGCTGCAGGTAAATATAATGTGGATAACATTGAATAAATATATTTTAGTCAGGTTAAATACTGATAATTGATCACTCAAGCCCTTAATCTAAACCTCTCTACTTAACCGTCGGACTTCCGTCATGTTTGTAGTTTTTTAATACTTTTTATCCGCGTTTGTAGTTCTAATCGAATACTCGTCCAACTCGCAATGGGTTGTGTGCGTCGATCCGCACATCGAATTCTGACCGGAAATAGTAGACCATCCGGGTATCTTTGGAATACTCTTTCAATATACTACAATTTGGGACATACTAATTATATTTTTGAATATTATTTAGTATGGATAGTATGCGAATTGGGACACAGGGTATGGCTACCTCCGGATGCACATGCGTTGACACGGTTACGCGCCTGGCCCGATGTTAACTTCCGGTCTGTGTTTGTTTATCGGTCTGGCTAGTGGCTAGTATGGCGCACTACTCCGTAGAAATACATTTTTGACGTACTTTTCTTGGATCATTTTAAATTGGGTATGTAATGGGCCTTTATCACGGAGTGTAAAACAACTTCCGCTTTATCCTCTAGGCCTATTAATGGCAGTGCCCATAGAGCTCAGGGTTTTTGTATTCATATACAATCAATCTCAAATAGGGTAGGCCTACTTTATCTACAAGTTTAAGTCTCCCAACATTAATCTTATATTATGAAACAAAGAAACACGTTATTCAGACGCATTGCATGATTGAAAGCATTTATATAGGCTACTGTACAGAGAACGGCATTACACGGTCCTTAAAAGGGTTAGTTCACCCAAAAATGTAAATTCTGTCATTATTACTCACCCTCATATTGATCCAAACCCGTAAGACCTTCGTTCATCTTCAGAACACAAACTAAGATATTTTTCTTCTTCTCTACGGTCTTACGGGTTGGGATCGACATGAGGGTGAGTAATTCGTAACAGAATTTTCAGTTTTGGGTGAACTAACCCTTTAAGGGGGTGTTTCCCCCACTCTATATTACAGACAGAAATGGGAGATTATTTGTAATAAACATGCTGAAACAATAAAAACATGTAAATTAAGTTAATGTTGCACAATTAAAATGAAAAAATGATAACGCATAAGAAAGATAATGCAGCCTCTGTTGTTATTGATTCTTTGCGGACGTCTACTGGAAGTTAAGTTTGGGCCACAAATTCGCGCATGCACAGTAACGTTTGTTTATGTTGTTGCCGCTGAAACCGTCTATAGGCAGCTGACTTTTTGCCTCACTGCCTTATCAGACAATGGCTTGTAAGGCAGCGTTTGTCCATGAAAGGCACCTCACGAAACTGATTTTCGGACAGATTTCTAGGGCAGTGTAACATTGATGTACAACAAAATAGAGAGAGCTTTGGTGAGAACTAAATAAATATTTAATTACTACACTAGTAATTTCTTGCTAGAAATTACATCAGAAGTGGAAAATGTTGGTTAAAAAAATTTGCATTTACACACAAACTGACCAGCAAATGCAAATTTCGGATGCCATTTTTTTTTCTAGCTCAAATGTCACAGAATAGAACGCATAGGATTGTGGGATATCAAGGCAGCGAAGGATACATAGATGCTGCCTTCAAAAATCAATCAGATGAAGGTATCTCAGGAGACCAGAAGTGACCTGCAAAGGCAGCATTTTCCAGTTTTCAGACGCAGCCTATATATTCACACAGCTCAACATGTGCACCAATAATGGAACGTTTTATAATAATCAAAGTAAGGTCTTAAATCGCAATAAGATGTTTACATGACATGAGAAGAACTCTTCACTCCAGTTTACATGCAATTTTAATTATTCATATTATTCGCTAATAAGTATGGTTCTACCACACTCAGATAGGCATACAGTATGCATGTTACCAGCCACTGTTTTAATCTCAAATTCATAATAGATTTTTATGGACGTAAGTTAGCTTACTGGATTTTATTCGCCGCCACAATGAACATCGCATCGCTTCAGAATAATGTCACGAAATTCATGAAGTTGTGTGAACAATGCACGGTACATCCGTGTATGTCTGTGCACATATGCACTTTGGTCAGAATGGTAATGCATTTAAGGTATTTACATGCCTGTTTATTGCAATTAAAATCGGCGTAAGCCACTTAGTTTAATGCAACTATGGTTACTATGATTATGAGCTTAATCGCATTCGTTTGATCGAAGTAGTGTGTTTACATGAAGTAAGGTTTAAACACAATACTGTCAAAATCCTATTATAATTGCATTATGAGGAAGCATGTAAACGTAGTCAGTGTCTGGCCTTGTACTAGGAAAGACTCACTTACCTGATCTTCTTGGTTTTCCCTGAGTGTGTTCCTGTCTCCCTGCGACTTCATCCCAGAGTGTTGGCTTTCGTTACTTACCTTTCATCCTGGCTGCTGAGGTGTCCGTTTCTCCATCTCCACACTTCTTCTGTAAGACAACCATCAAGACTGTTATTCATCTGCCATCTCTCACCGTTATACAAGTGTGCCCTGTGTTCCCAAATAAAGTGTGTGTTTGGATCTTCACTAACCTTGTCCAGTGTGTATATCATGACAGGTAACGCTTTATTTTCCGATGGACCACTTAAGACATTCTACAGACTATAAGTAACTTTGCAACTACAGGTCAACTTATTCCACTTACCTGAACCCTAACCTAACAGTCTACTACAGTTTACTAATACTCTAATGAGAATTAGTTGACATTTAGTTGCAAAGATACTTGTAGTCTGAAGAATCCCTAAAGTGGACCATCGAAATAAAGTGTATTCCTTATTTAATGCTTAAAAGTGCAGGTATATGTTATTTCTTTTGGTTCGCTATAACCACTTAATCTTGTCACTTTTGTAATATAGGCCTATTAGTTACTTGGACTATCGTGTTATGAAGGGAGCTGCTCATGAAAAGTTTTTTTTTTTTTTTTTTTTTTTTTTTTTAAGATGGTAGGGATGACTTTGCCATCGAAAGGGGTATAGGAGCTAAATAACAATTAGACATTCGACCTGAATTATCATAAAAAATAGTTTTCACTTATTGATGATGACATCATACCATGACATGGTAGTTGATGACAGTCGTTGCCTGTGTTACATAGCGTGTACATGAATATTTGAGGTAGGTTTGTTTTGGTGATTTCAAATAGCAACAGCGTTTACCAGAAATCGCTTACTGCAAAAATGGAGTAAATGAAAACAATTTTGAAGGAGCCAAGGATTCAAATGAGCTGTGGTTCAATTGTGACTAAAACAGGAGACATTGGATGGTGTTGTTTTTTTGGATTCAAATTAAATTTTTAGGCGATTATCCTTAATTATACATTCTGGAAGCAATAATTTAATGGTCATTTGTCGTCAGATTTTTTTAATTTTTTTTTATATGAGCCCACCCAATAATTAACCAAATTCCCATAAATAAAGTGGCAAGGAGGCCTTTAAATGAGAGCTTGATGGAAATAATGAAGGTTCCCCAAGGAGGAAGCTCTCTGTTCTCTGGGCAGGGAGCAGGGGGTGGGCATCAGGGGTTCTTGGTTAAGGCTGACAGGTTACATATGGGTCTGATAGGTTGACAAGATGAGCCTCAAGTTATTTGGGGAAAATGGTGGTATTTAAATAAAATAAAATCACCTTTATTTATATAGCACTTTTTACAAGTCCAATTGTTTCAAAGCAGCTTCACATTGTTAACAGGAAAATAATGCAACAGAATTTGTACAGCCGTTCTGGTGAAACGGTGATGTTATCCAGCTAATTTCAAGTATCATATAGTGTCAATGCGGGCAGATCGGTAATATAGATGAAATTTAGGTGTCCCCAACTGAGCAAGCCAAAAGCCAGAGGCAACGGTGGCAAGGAACCAAAACTCCTTCAGGGCCAGAATGGAGAAAAAAAAACCTTGGGAGAAACCAGGCTCAGTCGGGGTGCCAGTCCTCCTCTGGCCGACGAACAAACAGTGTATGATTATAATTCTGGCAACATTTCAGGTCTTAAGTCATATTAGGTAAATAGATATTCGTAAGATTATTCGAAAGATTGGAGTTGTCACGCCGAAGAGGTTTAATGAGGATGTCGTGTCGATGCGGAATTTACAGGGGGGAGTTTCAAGTTTCAAGTTTATTTGTCATTACACATGTACAAGTACAGTATAACGAAATTAAGTAATGAAGTTTAATTGACATGCTCTCTGCAGACACTTCAGGGATGCGTTGGTCATGTCCAGGTGCAGGTCCACCATCTGATCTGGATACGGCTCGGATCCGGCTGACTGCAGTAAACCTCGGGATAAACAGAGAGACTAACATTAGCGTAGATGCCATTCTTCTTATGATGTAACGAGTACATCAGGTGTTATGGGAAGTGTTCCCGGTTCCGGCTGACCTAGTTAATGCAGCCTAACAATCATTTACTGATTTGAATAATAGAGATTGATAATATTCTATGTGTATGCCATAGTAAATTTAAATGTGCCTTTAACATCCCACACGAGGTGACACTGGTATTCTCATTGTGTCACTCATTATATTGCTGAGGAGATTAAAGACAGACACAGGATAGGTATAATGGAGCACTTCTGTTTTATTTGAAATGTTTCATTTCAAATATAAATGGAGAGGGAGATAACTGAGCGAATAGGGCAATAGTCAGTCTGTGTATTAGTAGAGATTTCTGCAGGTTACATCATTAGACCAGTAGGTGTAGACACTTTTGTGAGTGAGATAATTAATTCAACCAATTCATTCAAAATGCTGATAACTTACATTATAACCCGAGGCCCAAGATCAGTTAAAACCATTAGACATTAATTCATGGGTTCACCAAATCAATGGAATCTAGCGATGAACCCTCAAAACCCTGTTTCGAAAGCCTTGTTTGATTGGTGAAAGTTAAAGGGCACCTATTATGCAAAATTCACTTTTACATGGTGTTTGAACATAAATGTGTGTTGGCAGTGTGTGTACACAACCACCCTATAATGGTAAAAATCCACCCACTCTTTTTTTTTTAATCCCCATAAATCATAAGTAGTGTCTCAGAACAAGGCATTTGCAGATTCCTGGCAAAGTGGCGTCACATTTCACAGGCCCCGCCCACGACTGTTGACGGATACTGCCGTATTAGCAAAGACCGTGCCCTCAGAGAGCTGTACAAAGTCCGCCATGTTTATCTCCTCGCCAGAGCATTTAACAGCAGCATTCAAGTAAGAAATGCGTTCTTAACTCTTTCCCTGCCAAAGACATAACTTTCCGTTATTTGTAAGAAAACGCTTCCCCGCCAAACACGTAATTTTCCAGGTACACCTGGCTGCAGCCTGTAGATCGAGGCGGGGCTACACATGGGGGCTGCATGTGTCACCCCGCCCATAACGCTTCTCATTGGCTATTGGCAAAGCATGACATCGATCAAGGCGGGGTTGCACCTGGGGCGGGAATGCACGACTCGTCCCACTCGCAACTCTTCTCATTGGTTAGTGGTGTCAAGTCATGACGTCAACACCACGGCAAACAGGAAATGTGGTTGAAAACAATGTTTATAGTTTCTTATATACATTATGAAATACTACCATATAGAAAACAAAACTGTGAAGCCGCTAATTACTGTTACACAGGGCTCAGGAAGGAAGGCAAGGACAGGCAAATACTTCACTCAACAGAGTTTACTAAAGAAGGTTTCTCAAAACAAGCAATACAAGCGATACACACTAAGTAAACATAACGGTGACCAGACCAGGAGTGAATGAACAAACAAGGGGAACTTAAATACAAACACAGATGACTGAATAAACAAAGGGCACAGGTGATGATAACTAAACACAGCTGAACAGAACTAGACTAACGAGGGTAACCAAGGAAACAGACAAGTGGCGGGAAACTAAGACATGTGACCAACGCAAAAACACAACAGAAACCGACAGATATGTAACAATTACTTATTATACCTGGTGATAATATATAGTATCAAACACAATACACTTTAAATATGTTAATTTTGGGGAAATATTTTATGTACTTTCCAACCAAGAATCCAATAACTGCTTTTGACTTTTGACTTTTTTTTTTTTTCTTTTTTTGTTATTTCAGTATATGATTTATGGTTACTATGAAATAACATTTGAATAAAAGTTTAATATTCTCAGCAAGAATGTCAAGTCTTAAAGGTGCCCTAGAATGGAAAACTGTATTTACCTTGGCATAGTTGAATAATAAGAGTTCAGTACATACTAACATACCATGAGCCTCAAACACCATTGTTTCCTCCTTCATATGGAAATTTTGTGCTAGAAAAACACTGAAAAACGGGCGATTTCCAACATAACACCGACTGTGACGTAACAGTCGGGATCATTAATATTTACGCCTCCCCAAATTTGCATATAACCAGCCTCTGTTCAAGGCCAGGCAGTGTTAACGTGGACCTGCACCGAATCAACAGAAGTTCTGCAGGTATTGTGAAGATGAGGACAATATAGTGAAAATGGCAGATCATGGATATAAATGTTCTGTTCCAGCTGTGCAGGGGATGTGAGCACTTTTCATAGCCTCGAAGTGGAGCGTTCGAGTGTTCGTGCTTGTCTTGCGGTTGCAGATTTCAGTAATTTAAATCCCCCAATCAGAGCTTTTCTGTTAAGAGAACATGTATTATATCCAGAGCTTTACTTAAATGTGTAATCTGGCAACCATGTGCATGCAAGCTTTCTCTCGCGCGGATGATCTGAAAACACCAATAATCAAATAAGCTGCATTTCAGCATCTCCATTTGAGATTTTCTGCTTAAAGTGTCATTTAGTCGGTCTGTGTTCTGTCGCGTGTGCTGTTTGCGATTGTGTTAGCTGAATAACCACTTGTGTGAGCTGCTGAAATGAGCCAATCAGAGCAGAGCTCATCATTATTATTCATGACCCTTCCAAATAAGGCAAAAACAGACCATTTCACTCTAGGGACAATTTCTAGGGTTGTAAATGGACCTGTAAAACCGTATCTGGACAGTTTTTGACCTTAAATAAGCCACATATCCTCTATGTAGATATCAGAGAACAATTTAAAATATTGTTTCAACTCATTCTAGGGCACCTTTAAAATTAATAGATTATGGATTTATTTGATAATGAAAAGTGTTATGGTTAAAAATACCAGCATGGTTTGTACATGAATAACATGCCAAGACAAATAGATCACTGTTATTTAGATATGAAACAGTTTAATTAGTTCTGATAAAGAAAGGTGAAATTTGTACATCTATATACACACATTTCCCTGACACTCTAGCACTGGCACATGAAATAGCAGTCTGAGTCCTCTATGCTGTCGTCAAATCCTCTCAGGCAGCCACACTTCCCATTTCCAAAAAAAAAAAAAAAAAAAAAAAAAACCTGAGCAGGATGTGAATTTTTTTTTTTTTTTTTTTTTTACATGTATTGCACTCTTTAATTTCAAAAGGCACCCGCAATTCAGCCTTGGATGTTTCACTTCATTTCCCCCAGTTCACAATACCCATAGCCAAAAACACACACAAAAGAAAACTCTTTCAAATGCAGTCTAATGCAGATCTAAGATTATGTTAGCCATGGTACTGCTTTAGAAAATGCAAGAAGCAAGATTACTGAAAGCCAACCTTATACCCATTAGGCCTTATGCATACTTCATTGCACACATTTAAACTTTAACAAATTTACTGTCAAGCCATGCGTATAGTGTGCCTTCTGTCTGAACAGGGCCTTGTTTACAACTGCACTAAAGCAACTGCAAGTAAGAGACAGATTCATGTAGGCAGCATCTCCATCCTGTAGAACTACTTCTAGGACTATCATCTCCAAGATATCCATGGATAACTGCAAAGTATTTCTAAAAGGATTAATCCTTTATTTGCTTGAATGGAATACGATAGTATTCCAGCACTTAAGAAAAAAAGACATCTTACATTCAAAAGTTGCAAGTCAGGAGTCATGTTTGCCTTTTGTGCCTAAAAGGATAGCAGAGAAAACAAGTCAGTATATATATGGTAAGAGAAGAAAACATCTCATACATTCTTTTCAATATGCCTCATTTGTCTCTTTCTTGCCCATCTTTCTTCATCAGACCTGTAATGAAGTAGTACAGGACAGGTATGTGTCATGCACAGGGTTCATACACATTTCTACCAATAAATTTCAATTACTTTTCCATTTAATTTTAAAATAAGATGAATAAAAATCCATGTTCAAATGTCAAATCACATCATCTTAACTAATTAATGACAAGCTATTAATAAAACCGTGAATATTGAGTATTGTAGTTTAACCAATATTATCACATAAACATTCTATTATATACATATTTGAAACATATGAGACTTTTCCCAAAACTTTTTCAGGTCTGGAAATTGCTATTTTAGAATTCCATGACTTTTCCAGGGTTTTCATGAACGTACAAACCCTGAATGAGAAAAGTTAATGGGAGCTTCAATGGTTCATATAATGTGATAGTGACAGCACAGCAAAAATTAGAGTGCAAGTTCTCAAAAAACAAACCTCAAGAAGAAATTCTCCAAAAGCAAAAAACACCACCACCTCTGGATGCAAGGCACATCAGACTAAGATCAAAAAGAAACTCAGTTTACTTTTAATAATATGGAGGTTTGCCATTGCATATTTCACTTACCTCTGTAAAATCAAAGGGCCCTGCTGTCACAAAGCTCAGTGAATACTGAAATGGTAAACATTACAAATACATTTGCTCAGATACATGTACTGGATAAACATTTAGTAAGCAAAACATCAGCTTTATAAACTTACCATCAGGACAAAAACACCACAGCTGTTGCTGAGATGTTGTCGTGGAAAGCCCTGGTGATGTTGACATGCACATCATTTTATTTTAACTAGTCAAACTACCTTGAAAAAAGTTGAAAAAAACAGTTTCCAATTATTTTACAGTTACTTATTCAAATGAACATTGGTACCGTAATATCATTGACACAGTATTCATGCAAAGAAAACAGTATTCATGCATAAAACCTGTAGATGAGCATGTATTCTTCCTGACTGAATGTTTTGCCGTGCAGAGGATTAAGGGAAAAAAATGTCATGCTCCCCTGGCTTCATAATTTATCCGCTGTCTGTTAGTCATCGCGTCACCTCAGCTGGCCCACATCCCGCCTCTTTGCCCATTTTCTGTTAATCCGGGAGTGAAGCGCTGCCAAGATGGCAACGGCCAGCTCATCTCTACACTTCAAAACTGCTCTTCAGAATCCTATGGGTGATGTCATGGACACTATGTCCATATTTTTTTACAGTCTATGGTTGCATCCAGCCGCAGCCGATGTCGAAGAATCGACGTCATACTTTGCCAATGAGAAGCGATATGGGCAGGGTGACACGTGCAGCCCCGCCCCCATTGTTTTCACTGTTATATGCTAGGGGGCGCTATTACTCATCTTCTGAATGAGTACAGAATCTCCTGATCAAAACACAGGAGAAGAAGACGCAAAAAACAAGCGATCACATGTAAGCAGATGGATATGTAAAATAATGTGATCATCAACATTAAACATCATATAAATCAAAACTATCTAATGTTACTGAATGAAATGTCGACCCAGGACGAGCTATAGGACTGTGAAGCATTAAGGGTGTTGATGGACTCGATATACTCCATCTGTGTTTGATCTTCATTCTGAATCCGTTCTGGACAAAAACATAATTTTCTCAGCTTTTTGTTTCAAAATGTTGCTTTTTTTAATGAAACTTACCCATATTCAAGTGTTGATAAAAAAGGAATCATGAAGCTTTTTTGTTTGTTTGTTTGTTTTTTAAGCAGAGGGTCTGCTCTTTCTTTTGATATATTGCATGCTCAGATATTCATACAACAAAATATTCTATGGGCCATTACATTTTTGTGAAAATGATCAAAAACGCTGGCGCTGGCTGGCAACTTTTTTTTAAAAATCGCTGGCGGGGAAAGTTAATAAAGCCACTAAAGTTCATTCAGTCAAGTTTCTGTTTATCTTTTGTTCTTTGATTCATATTAACCGCATATATAGCAGAAGGTACTGTATATTACACTGCTGTCACTTTAATACACATATCTAATACACACACAGGATTTATTTTTGCATATACAGACATAATCAACTGTTTTCATGTGAACTTTGTGTGTTTCTGACATAACCTTGTGTGCATCTGACAGTTTAATCGCAATAACACATGAAAGAGAAGTAGTTTAATACTCACTGATGCACGGACATCCAGCTCTCTGTGTGCATGCGTCAGGTGTGTGTGCTCAAGTTGAGAGTGATAAGGCTTGAAAACGCATGCAGATGATAATATTTCATGATGATGAAGAACTGCAATGTCATGTGAGCATGTCCGCGATAGAGATGATCATAACCAAACGGATGTATCATGTTTCAGTTTTCATTGCTGTTCATGAGCCGTGAAGGCTCTGCCTTCTGGGGCGGGGAGCAGCAGCTCATTTGCATTTAAAGGAGACACACACAAAACAGTTCATTTTTCTCAAATCCAAAAATGGGCATTTTCAAAATGGTATATTAAATGATCTTTCAGGAATTTTGATCTGAAACTTCACAGACACACTCTGGGGACACCTGAGACTTTTATGTGACACCTTCTGGCGAAATGAGTCGGTAGTCGCAACGTTCCATTTTAAGATACTGTGGAAAAACAATGAAAAAACATTATTATTATTATATTGTATATTGTATTGTACAATATACAATATAATATAACACTTTAATCCAAAAATAAACAAACAACAAAATGAAAGTAAAGCGTCAGACAATCACAGATGACTGCCACTTAAAATAAAACAAAACACCAACATAAATAGTCCAGGCCTGGTCCTCTCTCGTCTTCCTCTCTTGTCGTCACTCATCCTTTTATCCCTCCAGAGCTCCTCCGTGAGACTCGAGGCCCATGGCTCTCGGCCTCGTCCTGCTTGCCACACACTGATTGAAAACAGAAGATTCATAAATGTTTCAAAGCAGTGTTTCGAAAGCGCCCATCACTACGTGCTGCCACATTGTTACTCCAAAACTTCTAATAAATTATCTAAGCCATAGCAGTTGCAATGTACATACAATAGATGTCTTTGGGACACTGTACTATACATACTTGTCCAGTGAAGTATTGTATACTCTTGTGAGCCCACGATTTAATATTACTACATATATTCAGAATTTAATGTCATATTTTGTTTGTGCATAGCAGTAGAACTGCTGCTGAAACGGAGTGTTGGCCAGCATATTCATCGAGCCATCCAGCTCCCCCACCTCGAGTGTCCTTGTCGGCAAATTCTGTACATTTTGTTTGTGCATAGCAGTAGAACTGCTGCTGAAATGGAGTGTTAGCCGGCATAAATCATTTAGATATTCATCAGAATGATTTTATTGAAAAAACAATGTATATATTGACAAAGATCACATAAATCCTTGTTTAATGCTAAACAGGTAGTAAACTAAACTTTGCAATCAATTTTCATCGATTGCTCTCGTAATGTTGAGATCTTCTCAACTGTGATCTGGTAATGCGGTGCGGCTTCTCTTGAACAGCGAGCAAGTAAACACAGGTTGAAATGCTGCTATAATTGAGCCATAACTCACGGTCTCTATGCAGCCACTAATAGAAAGTTGTTAAACCTCATCAGATCCCACAGATAATAAGAATTAAAGCTGGAATGAAGTTATTAAATGTCACTCAGCTCACTCATAACTTAAAACACTGTTCATTTACCACAAAGACAAATTGGATAGAACATTATTTGGTTTTATTTATGGGAAAAAAAATTGGCACATTATTGTAAATTCAGTCAGCTAGAGCTAATATATGTATTCTGTGTTATCAGGGGCATAACATGAGGTAAAACAGTACAAGAGTTTGGCATCATTAACAATTAATCACACATTTTAATAATTGCTTTGCTCTGGGCATACTATGGCTCAACTTAGTGTTTAGTTACATCTTGCAGAAAGGTCAAGATTAGTCATTTTATTAAAGGCGCAGTAGACCCAAAAATGACAGTACCCGCCCGTAAAAAAAAGGGATTTCCACACTGCTCTTTCCATATAATGCTCACATAAAGCTATCATATGGCTTCAGAAGAGAAGGTGCTCGTCCCCTGGTTCCCCTGAAAAATAGCAGTGTGAGCATTAATCTAAACTTCTTCTTTAATGTTCCACATAAGAATGAAAGTCAGATGATGATAGAGTTTTCTTTTTCTTTACTTTCTCTTTTTTGGGGTTACGTTCAGGTGATGATAGGTGACGAATGTTTTTTAATATTCTGTTTGAAAATGACTTGACATAAAAAGATTTGTAGCTGCAAGGGGAGCATTTCTTCACATTAGATTTACCATTTTTTAAGAAACATTTTGTAAAATAACATCAAAAGTAAGACACTTCATAAGCACGGTTGAAGTAAAGAGCTTGAGTCTGTTTTTATCAACCTTAGAGGATTAAAACTAACATACAAAATCTATTATAACAAGGCTCAAAGCTTCCTGACGAGGGTGACTCAAAGAATGCTGCCGATGTACTCATTGAGGTGGAAAGTCGGAACAAAACAGCCAGTGCACCAGACAAACCGAGTATTAATGAAGGGTTTGATTCTGCTGTAAGTCACATGGAGGCTCACTCAGGCTATATCTATATGACAAATGAGTTAGTTTAGAGTATCAGACCATCACTTCATCTGAGATCCTTTGGGCAATGTGTGGCTGCACGCACAAACACGCCTGTGTGTTTTGATTCTCGCACGTGACTTTTCTCCCTTGAGATATTAACAGGAAATTGCTTCTCTGCTCAGAAAGCACTTAGCTGCATTAGATGGCATAATAGACTTTGCCAGGGAGAAGGCAAGCGCACTCTTATTGATTGTGCCTACTGGACAAAGTTGAGACCAATTCACACTCTGAATAATTCATGTCTCCATTACAAACATTGCCCTAATTGTAATAATGTTTTGACTGGAAATTTCCAGAGATTTGTGGCAAATTTTTGTATATCCCTACATTAGCAGAATGCAAAAGCAGGTGCAACAGATGGAATAATAGCCTGCATTAAAATAATGAATGTGGTCTAGCCTGCGAAGCTAGCAGAGGGTTATAATGATCTTCCATTTCTTGGCATAATTAAAAATCAGAAAGCGCTTTATTACACAGCTGTGCTTGACTGGTTCACGGTTCACTCTTTACTGCCCTCTGCATAATCGTCCCTCGGTCCTGGCCTTAAAAATGCTTGTGAAATTAGGAAGAGCTTTGATTTGATGCAGAAACATAGAAATCTTTTCTTTAAATAAAGGGTAACACTTTAGAATACTGTTCCATCATTAATGAATAACTACACTGGAACAAATGAGTAATGCAATATTAACATTCGGTAACATTTTATTTTAGGTTCAATTCTCACTTTTAACTTGCTGCCTATTAGCTTGCATATTACTTGGATACTGGCTGTTTATTAGTATTTATAAACCACATATTAATGCTTTATCTGCATGACCTTATTCTACATCCCTTAATCCTACCCGATACATAAACTTAAACGCTATAAAAACTACCTTACTAACTATTAATAAACAGTAAATTAGGAGTTTGAGGGTAAAGGCATAGTTAATAGTGAATGTGTTCCCCAACACTTCAGTATGGGGAACATATATTCACTATTAACTATGCCTATAAGTTAACTACTATTAACTAACATTAGTTAATGAATTAGTAAGTAATAGTCCTCATTTGAATGTGGTAGTTCACTATTAGCTAATCAAGAACTACTATTTTGTGAGGACTACTAAGAACTATTATATACAGGTTCATACTTAACATGAATAATGCATAATATATAATTAATTCTAAAGTGAAGGTAATGGTAACCCACTAGTAATGACTGAAGTGTTACTACATCCTTCTAAAGGAATTTCTAATTATTTGGATCAGTATTCTAAAGTGAAAAACATAATAACTCTGTAGGAAATCATTGTAAGCTTTTTGCGTTTTTGTAATGTTTTGGATAGTAACACTTTACAAGTAATTACTAGTGGGTTATTCTGATTCACTTTAGAATACTGATCCAAATTATTAGTAATTACTTTAGAAGGATGTAGTAACACTTGAGTCACTGCTATCCAAAACCTTATAAAAACCTCAAAGCTTACAATGACTTCCGTCATTACTACAGAGTTATCATGCTTTTCACTTTAGAATACACTCTCAGAAAAAAAGGTACAGTGCTGTCACTGGGGCGGTACAAAAAAGTACAAAAGGTACAAAAGTGAAAAGGTACATCTTTGTACCTTACTCACCCCTAAATAGTACATATTAGTACCTTAAAGGTACATATCAGTACTTTAAGAGTGCGTATTAGTACCTTAAAGATACATATTAGTAAGGTACAACGGGGCTAAAGGCTCCACAGGGTAAAAGGCTCCTTTGATTTCATTTTCCTCTAAACCTCTAGATGGCACAAAAGCTTGCCTCAGTACTTTCCAAAACATCCGCTTTTCAAGATGCACGTGGAAATTTGTCTGATCTTTGACACGATCACGGCAGCAGCGCAAAGTGGATTCTGCGCTCATTTGACCTAATATTGGATGTTTTTAAAGTAGTGAATAAGAATTGCTAAAATTATTGAATATATATTTTGAAACAAAGGTCTTGTTAATGTTTGTCAGTTTTGTTCAAGGTAATTAAAGCAACAGTTTTTCAATAACAGAAGAATATGTAAAAGTATGGTATTTGGGGTAAAAGGCACCCTGCTGTTGGGGCAAAAGGCACCATATTTAACATGATAACTGACTTTAGCATTTGTTGACATGACATGGATAGATTCAGATTGTAAATATCATATTAAGTTGTGTGTCCACTTTAGAGATAATCACCATATTTATAATGAAACCATCAGATTTAAAAATATGATATTAATCATATAATATAATAAAATATCATATATTGGTACTACTGTAAGTCTATATTAAATTGTTATGTTGATCTCCTTCAATGGTTTCAGAATCTTTACTTTTTTAAAAGATTTTGTTTCTATTTTCTTTTTCAGATATATTTCTATTTGAACATATTTTAATGATAGCATATTTATTGATCAAAAATTAACAAAAAATAGTTCAAACTTTGCTACAGTGATTGTTTTGACCAAGTATTACCTTAGACATTATTAAAAACATATTATTTGAGCTGAAGTATTTGTATTAATACTGTGTGCCTTTTTCCCCATGCTGGTGAGCCTTTTACCCCATACTTTAATAATAACTTCTTTAAAACTTAGAAAGGCTAAAGCATGAACTTTGTGATCACACAGCAACAGTGTGAATGCGATCGAAGACTCCAGGCCTTCAAAAGGGTGCAAAGCTATTTTTTCTTAAGGTGTTCCTTTAGCCCCGTTGTACCTTTTCGGTTTTGTACTTTAGGTACCTCCCAAGTGACAGCAATGTACCTTTTTTCTGACAGTGTACTGATCCAAATAATTAGTAATTCATTCTGAAGTGTTTGGTAACACTTGAGTCATTACTAGTGGGTTACCATGAGCTTCACTTTAGAATTAATTATACATTATTCACATTAATTATGAACCTGTATATAGCAGTTCTTAGTAGTCCTGAGGTATAGAAAAAAAAAATGTTGTTGATTATCTAATAGTGAACTACCACATTCAACTAAGCACTATTACTTATTTATTGATCAGCGTTTCTTGTTAGTTAATAGTAGTTACTAGAGTGTTAATACTGCATTACTCACTTGTTTCTGTGTAGTTATTCATTAATGACAGAACAGTATTCTAAAGTGTTACCAAATAAAGTGAAAGATACAGTATTGTTACTCTACAGAAGGAGAAGGCAGATTATCTATTGCAATTCCTTTATTACTCAACAGTCACAGTCATCTAATTCAGGGCCAGAGCCCAGGGGGGCTCAGTAAACTCAGTATACGTGTCCATACTTTAATAATAACTTCTTTAAAACTTAGAAAGGCTAAAGCATGAACTTTGTGATCACACAGCAACAGTGTGAATGCGATCGAAGACTCCAGGCCTTCAAAAGGGGTGCAAAGCTCTGCGCTACAAATAAAAGGCAATGTAATCATTTTTCATTGTTATTAAAATATGACTCTATCTTGGAATTATACCTCCCTAGGGAAATATTGAATTGTAAAAGCTTGAATGAATTATTTATATTTGGTAGCAGCGGGAGCATAACAAACAGGCTGGCTCATTGCCCATAACAGGCTGATTGACCAATTGTGGATGCAGCCTGATCCAGAAGTATTATTGTTTTTTTTTAATCTTAAAGACAATTTTGTCCCTTTAGCCACCTTTTTGGGTCTTTACATAATTACTCATTGTTAAGATAATCTGCTATTGGAAACCATGCATAATAATATTAAAAACTATATTAAACTTTAAGTATTGTAATACTTTGTATGTTTTATTGAAATAAAAGTTACTTTCGAAATAAAAAGCAATTTACAGTGCTGACATTTAGATTAATTTGATTTGTTTTGTGCCGCATTATCATAAGACCCAATATGATTGTGTTTTTAAATTACCATTTATTTCCTTAGTTTTTAATTTACCTGAACACTGCATAACTGTTCTTTAGGCTTTAACATATACAATCATTCACCTCTAAGGCTGTCACGTGGTGTGGCTGTTAAAAAGCGCACGACTTGGAAAGTACATAAACAGTCCTTTTATTTAAAGGATCAAACTAGGAGACACGTAGGAGAACACTTGGAGAAAACTTGGAGTAAACAGAACAAACCACAATACCTTTACCGTTTTAAACAACATTAACGCAAGACAAATAACAGACTGAAACTCGGGGCATTTAAACACATGGCAAATAGAACTAATGAGACTAATTAATTACACACAGCTTAACAGGTTAACCTAACGAGGGTAACCAAGGAAACGGAGGAGAGGCAGGAAAATTAACAAAGAAACATGTGAAAAATGCAAAAACACAACATAAACAGACTAAACATGTTACAAAGGCATTAACAGTAGGGGAGAGCGGGGCACAACCTAACGCTTTTTGCCTTTCTCAGTTTGTGTAAATGCACTTGGGGTTCAGAGTATTTATTTTTCCCACATTAATTTCCCACATGTCTAGTACAATTATGTGGTTTTGTTTCATTAATACAGTGTATACTTTTTTCTTGATTTACCCCGAAAGAATGGAAGTGAAATGTGACAACATGCCCCATAGATGAGGTACATTGTAACATGACCAAACGACAGCTCAAAATGTTACCTGATATAATCAAAAACATATCCAAGACAAACTAAAATATGTTGTCAATAAAATACAATTATTAACTTTTTAAAATAAAATAATGGCATTTTTTAATCATTAAAAATATACAAATTTTTGAGTTTGACATCAAACACATCGCTAAATACAGCTATACAGCATAGTGAAAAACATTATAATAATGAATAATTTCTGAACATTGACTCTCAGTCATTATTCACCCTTTTCTCATGGTTTCTCAATAGAATTCATAAAAGTATAGAATATAATAGCATAGCTCTAATAGGGGCTCATTGTAACGCAGTGTTAGAACACACCCCACCTGAACAACTGGGATTTAAACCACGGCTCGTGTCTTCTGCTGTTAGATCAGCATTAAAGAACCATCTCAACTGTTAAATAACAGATATAAGATTACAATAATATCAGATTGGTCTTATTTTAAATAAACACAAAAATCAGAGATGATAAATTAACTTAAGTAAGAAATTTACTTTTGCTATGGTTAAATAAATGTTCAGTGATATCTTCCAAAGATTTTTCAATTTTGGCACAATTCTTTCTCTAAATAATGTTGATGTGGCAACTAGTAAATACACAAAGTTTCGTCACCCTGGCATGTGTGGAAAGTTTTAAACCATGCGTGTTACAACTAACACTAGTTAGGTTGTGCCCCGCGCTCCACTATTTCTCCTACTTTTCCTCTTTTTTTTCTCGTTTTTTTAAGTTATATCTATTCATAAGACTGGCCTCATGTTAGTCTAATTCAAGCATTTTGCTTATGCTGCACTATACATCATATTCTATTATTTTGACTTAAAGTTATATGAATGTTTTCTTCAGTGCACATAGATGAGAATATTCCATTTATCTACTAAGTGTGATTTCCTTTCTCTAACTCTGAGTTGAGAAAGTAGATCACTGAGTGCTACAATTGTGCTTGCAAGCTTTCAGGTTTCTTCCCATTAGGCCTGTTTGTTCCATTTACAACACATTACCACAAACAAGTTATTTTGAAGGGGAAAATAACTGTCTGTAACCTGGATTTTTCTCTTGGAACAGCAGATTTCATTAGTACTGAAGGGTGAAGTTTTAGGTGGAAACTTTGAATTGTCAGCATTAGCATTAATAAAGAATGAAATCCTTTAATGTCTTGCTCCAATGATCTCATGAAAGTTGTCCTGGGGTGGAATATAAATAAACTCCAGGCTAATAAACGCTGCCACTTCCTTTTTTTCACAGTTGCACGGCATTCAAAACATCAAGACATGGATGTCCAGAATAAAAGGGGGAAAGATGAGAGACATTTTTCTGAACAGCTGCAGAAATGAATCAATTGTGAGTCAGTCCTTCTGTCATGCCGTTCTGGTATTTTCACCTTCTGTTGAGATTATAATTCAGCCTGGCATGCTGAACTAAACGAATGGTGGGCTGTGCTGTTTATAATGACATGCTTTGTGATTTAGTGTTTTCTATATATCTCAATCCTGGTGTCCAAACCCAACCCCCCACAGATCTTTCTGAATACATCAAATGATTATCTGTCTTCCCAGAGCTTTGCTGAACTTGCATTTTATTTGTAGGCCAGCCATTACAAGTTCAAATTACAAGTCCAAAGGGACAGGAACCTGGTCAAAGATGCATGACTGTGTATGGGGGCAGAAAGTTGCCGCAATAGAAAGATCAGATCAAGGACATCTCTTTAAGGCACTTCATCATCCACAAAAAAACAGAGCAATTTACTAAAGGACAGTTGTACCGCAAGCTGTTTTGATTTGTATATTTTGTGTAAACACCATAAAACAAGTCTTGTGATTGACAGATAAACTTTTGGCCTGACATGGGAGCAGTCCAGTATGTTTGCAGTGTTGCGCTATGTATGTATGGAAGCAGTGGTTCAAAGCAGGTCTCAAGCAGAAGGCTTGGCACTATCTGTGTTGTAGTTTCACAAAGTGGACATCATGAACTAACTTTGCCTCAGTAAATTATTCAAAGGTTTTGCTTATTTGTATAAAATTACTTACATTTATGGATGCCATGTTTTCACTTTAAAGGGATAGTTTACCCAAAACATGCTAATTCACCCTTGTGTTGGTCCAAATCTGTGTGACTATATAAAATAAGATATTTTGCAGAGCTAAAACAATAACTTAGCCTATAACAGAATATACATTTTTCAGAATATCTTCTTTTGTGTTCCACAGAAGAAAGAAAGTCATACAGGTTTGAAACGACATTGGAATGAAAAAGAAAAAAAAAAAGAAAAATGATGACCGACTTTACATTTTGGAGTGAACTTTTCCTTTAAACTGGCAACTAAAGGACTCTCTTCTCTCTTTGACTGCAAGATGTGAAGTGATTGACAGGGAAAACAGAAGTTTTGATGTAAACTTTTCAAAGTGGCTGATTCAGCTTCAGCTTTGCTGCATTGAATACTGCATCAGCTGGCAATGGCCCTATCTAATTCAAGTTCTCCCATAGGGCCAGGCTTCTGCCCTGCCTCGCCGCACCATCGTTCACTCCTTCCCAAAGGTTGAACCTGATGAAAGACCCCTCAGCCAGGGCCAGGACCGGAAATCAGCTTTAATCAATCCTATTTTTTGTCCTGCATCATTATTATTCTTTTGGTGCAGGGTTGGATTTTGACAGGCTGTTGCAGCCTATAAATAGTGGATTTCAACTGTGCAATGGATGCAATGACCCTCTAATCTCCAGGCTTTGTTCATTCCTAAATTCATGTACATTCTCAGAAATTCCACTTGACTTTTGTAGGGGTTTATGATAGGTTAAAATGTTTCAGTGAGCATGGAACATACAGGAACTTGAACACCACAGATAGTTTCACTGAAGGGTGAATTCAAGGTTAATGGCTTGCAAGGAAGCAGACAGTCTGCACTGTAAACAGAGAAAACCTGTATTTGTGCATAAAACAGAAAATAAGTCAAGTTTCTTGACAAAAAAGAATGTGGCTTCTCAAAACTTTACTTCGTAATGATCTTAGTGAATTTAAATTAGTTCACATGCTGATGTGTCAGGACGTAGCCTAAAGTAAGGTAAATATATGGATTTAAAAAGATACAGTGCACTTGAGATCTCTTTATAGAGTCTGACAGTTTACATTTCTGGTTGCTTTGTAGTTTAAAATACATTGGCAATGAGGCAAAATTATGTGTGAAAATTAGAGATGCAACGTTGGAGCCATGCAAATTGTCATTGCTCTTGTGCTCTGAATTGTTAATGGAAAACGGGGTCAAATTTGAAAGGTAAATTTACTTTTTTGAAAAATAAATTAAAACTCATTGAAACTATTTAAAGTGCTCTATTACTTCACATATAATTTAATTGTCTGCATCTACTCAGTGTCATACCATCCTGTAATTATTTTTGTATGCCTTTAACTTAAAGGACAGGGTTCGTACAAGCTGCTTAAAGTGCTTGAAGTAATTTGACTTTTCGGTATTTAATTCCTGGAAAGCCCTTGAAAACAGACGTATTTATCAAAAGGTACTTGAAAAGTGCTTGAATTATTGAAAGACGATGAATGTGAAATTAGTGTTTCATTTTATTGCTAAAACAATCTTTTCATTCCAAATGAATGCTGCAGCCCGTCTGAGCCCATTTTGCATGGCTATGAGAGTGATGTTGCTCATATAAATATCCAAACATATGATACAGCTTTCATTCTCCAGGTCAATCACATATTCATGAGAAAAAAGGAAATAATTTTGAATAAGGAATATCTTTGTCATATTATCCTTTCAGTAGTTAAAGTTACCAAAGTCATTGCATGTGCTATAGGGGAGCACGGGGCACAACCTAACGTGGGATTGGTTCTAACACGCATGGTTTGACACTTTCCACACATGCCAGGATGACGAAACTTTGTGTATTTACTAGCTGCCATATCAACATCATTTAGAGAAAGAATTGCGCCAAAATTAAGAAATCTTTAGAAGATATCACTGAACATTTATTTAACCATAGCAAAAGTAAATTTCTTAAGTTTATTTTTCATCTCTGATTTTTGTGTTTATTTAAAATAAGACCAATCTGATATTACTGTAATCTTATATCTGTTATTTAACAGTTGAGATGGTTCTTTAATGCTGATCTAACAGCAGAAGACACGAAATGTTAAGAAATGATTCATTATTATAATGTTTTTCACTATGCTGTATAGCTGTATTTAGCGATGTGTTTGTTGTCAAACTCAAAATGTGTGTATTTTTAATGATTAAAAATGCCATTATTTTATTTTATTTTAAAAAGTGAATAATTGTATTTTATTGACAAAATATTTTAGTTTGTCTTGGATATTTTTTTGATTATATCAGGTAACATTTTAAGCTGTCATTTGGTCATGTTACAATGTACCCCACCTATGGGGCATGTTGTCACATTTCACTTCCATTCTTTCGGGGTAAATCAAGAAAAAAGTATACACTGTATTAATGAAACAAAACCACATAACTGTACTAGACGTGGGAAATTAATGTGGGAAAAAATAAATACTCTGAACCCCAAGTGCATTTACACAAACTGAGTCAGTCAAAAAGCGTTAGGTTGTGCCCCGCTCTCTTATTTGTACCATTTCGTTTTATTAATTTATTTTTTTATTTTTTGCCTTTTTTAGAATTTGAAAGATTATAAATATATTGTTTGATATGTGACATCTTTGATTGTAGACCTAGAATTTACTTGAAAGGAACTGTTAAATTCTGTCATAATTTTCTCACCTTCATGTGATTCCAAACCGGTATGACTTTCTTACTTCAGTGAAAGTCAGTGATATCCATATTGGTTCACAACATTCTTCAATATACATAAAAAAAAAAAAAAATGTAGAACACAATTGTCACTTAGAAATTTCTAGAAAATTCCACAAAAATTCCAACAAAACTGAAAATAAAACTGAATTAAACACATTTTGGAAGCAGAAAGACTGAAATAGTATTTTCTTGTAAACTGTATTTAAATCATCTTTGTTTTACAAATTTGAATTTTTTATTTTTTTTTAATTTTTTTACAGTATATCATCTTCTGTGTTCCACAGAAAGTCATGAGGGTGACATGAGGCTGAGTAATTAATGGCAGGATTTGGGTGTACTATCACATTAAGAAAGCTAACAACGCGCTCGTCTTTTGCTTACCACAGTCTTAAAGAAATCGCAAACTGTTGAGATTAAGTCATGGCCGCAATGCTGCATCATTGATGTGAAGTTGGAGGGGAACTCATGAAATATTCCTGACCATAATGCTCAGGTGGCTCTAAGTTTAGTGACAGCCACAGACAGGTCTAAGAAGTTCTCAGCTACCCTGTGGGCCTGGAAACGCAAGACACAGAGAAGAAGTGACAGCCTATCCGAAGGGCTATGCCGGGGCATCCTCTCTGCTGAAGATGGCAAGTTCCGTCACGCTATGTGGCCAGACACTTAAAGGACAAGAGAATGGGAGTTTTGTCAACAGTGAGTGTCTGTTTTCCCCTTGGAAGAAGCGTCCAAAGAGTCTTTGTTGTCAAATGGGAAGGAAGTCTGGATTTACACAGCATTAAGCCGGTTGATCCTCAAATCAAGTCTCCGTTTTAATTTTTATCCTTTCAAATAGATTGCGTTTTCAGAAGGATCTCTCTAGCTGCAAATGTATCTGTGGGTTCAAAGAAATGTGGTACTTTCATCCCAGATCTAAGTCCAGTTCTTGCCTTGGTCACAAATTAAAATTCAAACATTTTTTCCCATCAAGCAACCATGCAAGTCCATATTGCACTGCCAACAAATTTAACATCAAGTAGAACTTGAAATGTTTGAATTCATAAGCGCTGCACAAACTTTCCAAACTACTTTGAATCCATTAATCGAGCAATTTGACCTTTTTTAATCAAACAATGGCACCAGTCAAGAGTCTTTAGTGTAATTTTTCCATACATTATCATATTTGAAGTCCTCTATAAAAAGATCCAGTGTCCTTACTTCCAGACATTAATTTCCTTTCTATTTCAGCCAGTGTTTTAATTATTAATTTAACAGCATTAAGGTCCTGCCATATCTAACTATTAAGGGAATGTGACAGGCATCTTAACTTCCTGTAGCTCTAAAGTAACTTCCTAAGGGTCCTGCCATTCCAGAGTGTGAGCCTATGTGCACACATATGCCTATGCACTATTTATTTGAGAGAGTTCGCTGTATGTGCAGCTCAGTCATTGTGGCTGAAGATGTAACTGTGTTTAAGAAGTCTGAGGGGAGAAGGGAAAGAGAGTTGGCTACTCACTTTAATGTTTAGTAAGGAGCCAGTGCTGTCATGGAGGTCATGCAGGTCCATTTTAATTTATTATTTTGGGTAGGTGAGCAAAAATTCAATTCTCAGTACACATTCACATGCATCTCTAAGGAGGTCTTCAGGTAATGTTGAATTCAGCTCAGGAATGGAATTCTTTCCCGTTACTGACTCCATACTCCAATCCTGTAGAAAACGTGACGCAGTTTTACATTTATAGTAACAAAATAAAGAGAAAAAAGAATACATACGGGTAGTAATAAGACTGCATTTATTTGATCAAAAATGCTGTTAAATATGTTTTAAATATCCCTGTGATGGCAAGACTGAATTTTCAGCATCATAACTCCAGTGTCACATGATCATTCAGAAATCATTATACACTCTCAGAAAAAAGCTGTCAATAGAGTGGTGCAGGTATAGCGTCACTTTGTAGGCCAACCGACAGTTAGCATCACACTGGTTCCCTTGACAAAAACCCAATAGGATTTTCCCATAGGCTTTTGGATTATCACTATAAACAAGCTATGTGATGATTTTTTTTATTTAATCATTTTTTATTTATTTTTTATTTTGAAGCCTAAATGTAGTCGCCAGAAGTAAAAAGCAAAGGTAGACTATAAACAGACTACACCACGGTCCCATGACTTCAAAGTCACCACCACTAAGCTTCCGACAACTCTTTCAGCTTTTATCTAAAAACATTTTCCCAGAAAGTTTGAGTTAGAATAGTTTATAAGAGCACAGTTATAAGATATAACAAGGCTGTAAAAGCAGACTGAGATTACCTGTTCGATGTGATGACGTTTAATCTCCCCGACTGCCTCTGTAGTCCCATTTAACCACTTGTTAGCAAACGCCTTCTTCCAGACACGTTACATCTTAAAGGAACACGCTGACTTTTTGGGACTTTAGCTTATTCACCGTATCCCCCAGAGTTAGATAAGTCCATACACACCATTTTTATCTCCGTGCATGCCATAACGCTGTCTGACACACACCCACTGCTAGCCTAGCTTAGCACAAAGACTGGAGGTAAATGGCTCCAGCTAGCCTACTTCTCAATAAGTGACAAAATAACAACAACAATAACCAACATTTTCCTATTTACATGTTGTGATGTGTATAGTTACATCGTGTACTAAGACTGACGGAGAATGAAAAGTTGCTTTTTTCTAGACCGAAATGGCTAGGAACTATACTCTCATTCCTGCGTAATGATCAAGGAACTTTGCTGCCGTACCATGAGTGCAGCGGCGCAATGGTATTACGCAGCGTGTCACATTGGTTATGTTGACGGAAGTTAGCCTATTTTAAGGAGCTGCGTAATATCATTGTGCCGCTGCACCCATGGTACGGCAGCAAAGTTCCTTGATCATTATGCAGGAATGAGAGTATAGCTCCTAGCCATATTGGTCTGCACCGCTCGATGGTGCGATACTCTCTCACAAGGTACTAATATGTACATTTTAGGTGCTAATATGTAGTGTTTCCACCAAAATGTCATAGTTTCCAACAAAATATTAAACAGGAAAAAAAAAATTCAAAACTGATCTCGCTCTCTTTCGACTGCTTCCTGTTAGGGATTTCCACAGCGGAATTATCCACACAGCCGTTTGGCAGAGGTTTTACGCTGGATACCCTTCCTGATGCAACCCAGCACTGAGAGTGCACTAACTCGTGCAGTGCCGGGACATACTCGTGCACTCACTCCTATGTGTGTCATTTACTGTATCCAATCCATCTAACCTGCATGTCTTTGGACTGTGGGGGAAACTGGAGCGCCCAGAGGAAATGCTGACATGCAAAATATAACCGGTGACCTTCTTTGTTTTCATCAACAATGATAATAAGAAGAAATATTTATTGAATGATTTCTGAAGGATCATGTGACACTGAAGACTGGAGTAATGACTGCTGCAAATTCAGCTTTGTCATCAAAGGAATACATTACATTTTAGAATATATTAAAAAATATACATAAGCTATATGAAGACTTCGGATGCAAAAGCCTCTAAGTCCGTCTGATGTGTTTTTTTTTTTTTTTTTTTTTTTAAATAAGCATTTTTGTCAGGCTTCTATGTATAGGTTTCTACCTAAGTACTGGTACTTCTGAATGGACTGAGGCTGGGATTTAGTGGGTTTGAAGTGAAAGTATTTTATGAACTTATACTATATGCGGAGAGCATTCACTCAGTATTGTTATCTCATTTTTGACCGAAGTGGCTTTTAGAGATTTTTGCATCTGTACTCTTCATATACATATAGTAACTTGACAGAAATCTCAAGTATTGACTGACATACACAGCCCACACACTCAAAGCAGCTTTGCTCGACTGCAAACACATATCATATAATAAGCAGAAACCAGCTCTTCGCTGTGGCCACTTCTGGTTTATCATATGGTGTGAACAGTATAAACTCATGGATGGCTTTTCTTGGCTTAAATCAATTTTAGTCAGTGCATAAAAGAGATCTGAAATTTCACAGTAAACAACATTAAAGTGCATGTGCATGTGATAAGACATCAAATGTACAGATGAAAGATCACGGAAAGCTCTTTCTGCTTTCATGATGTATGAGTATAGATTGCACAAATCATCCACTCTGAGTGTCTGAAGCTCTATCAGAGTAATCTTTGGCTTTATAAAACTACAATATCAGCACACACCATCAAAATCTCATCATTTATTCTTTGTTCTTTAAAATAAATAATCAGCTTTATTTTACGGTGCTTTTAGTTTAGGTAACTGTCCAGGTCTCACGGTTTTATAATGTAGTAGATTAATGTTAATTTATGTATTCGTTTTGAAGCAAGCGGATATTAAATTGAAAAAGCCAATTGACATCCCAGGCTATCAAGTGAGACCAGGCTAGCTTTTCAGTTCAGGGTTTAATTAATGGCCCGTAGACCTTGTCTTTAAACGTCTAGCTTGACTGACTCTGCAGATGCTTCCAGTAGGTCTGGAGGGGCAAACTGTCTTCGAAATAACAGACATTATCTGCTTCTACATTTAAATGCTGAAAGTCTCTTCTCCTGAGAGGAATTTTCCATGCAGGTGGGTGAGACACTCATGAGGTGTGTTTGAAGGCATCACTGCTCAGCCTGTCACGAATGGTTTGAATTGGCTGTTTCAAAAAAAAAAAAAAAAAAAAAAAAAATAATAATAATAATAATAATAATAATAATAATAATAATTAAAAACTGGACTTAGACCTTGGAGGTTTTTGGTTTTTAGTTTATGTACAGAATATTAGCTTTAATGTCACTCAAATGCTAGTGTACTCCTAAAATGTACACTGTTTCTCTTCTGGGGAAAATGGACCAAAAATATTGATGACTATCCATGCTTGCTTGATTGGAGTGGATGTTGCAGGATTTCCAACATTATCTTTTAGGGTGCCTCAGGGGACATGGTTAATGGGAATTATGCCTGTAGGCAGAATAGGGTTTTTTTTTAGGCACATTCTGATTTGGAAACCTTGATCTCTGGCAGAGAGGCAGAGTCTGCACAACACTGCTCCCTACAGGCCTTCAGATCAACAGCCTGAGGATTACTTGAAAGCCACCTCATGTTGATCTGTGGTCTGCCATGTCCTAAGGGTCAGCAGAGGAAGGGTTGACTATATGATTCGCAAGCTGCCTTTTAATCGTTTAAGATCACAGTTCAGTTCATACAGTTATTCTGTATCCCTGTGTCATTCATTGCACACTTTAAACACATTCAAGCATATCATAAATGCACTTGGGAAAACACTATAAACAGAGCAGTTCTATAAATCAATCCTGGACTCACAGGAATGTAACACTTTCCTTTATCCTCTGCTCGGTTATGGCTGAGAAAAAAAAAAAAAAAAAAAAAGTCCAGTGAATTTTTCCAGTTCATTCAGTCAGAGCCAATGTCTATATTCCTGCTGGGATCTGATCAGCAGCAAACATGGGCTATTATTATTCCATGTTAAAGCATGTGGTCTTGGGGGTTTGCACCTGCGTCACTGCAACACATTCACATTCACTTCATGTTTTTGTGTGGTGCATGAAGAGGGAATAGAGGGGAAAACGAATGAGAGAAATGTGCAACAGAGCTGTGATTCTTGAGAAAACAAAGTGTTGAATGTGTTGAATGCTCCCTTTAATAAAGGCCATGAATTATGAAATGTGTGAAAACACATGTACAAAATGATAATTATATACAGAGTGGAACTTGAACCTCAGAGTGAAATTGTTTGAATCACCTTTGTTCAGTCAGATTTACTGAAAATAAAGTGTTTGTGTGCACTATATGTGCAACTTCCATCATGTTTGACACTCTAAGTTCACTCATAAAGCCTCATAAAACTTACTCTAAGTTTATAGTCACACACTTCATAAAAGCCTGTATTGCAAAAAGAAAATTAAAAAAATATATCAGTATTGGCTGATAACTCAATCAATATTAGGCACTTTTTGGTAGAATGCTTTCCTTCACACACATACAGTGGTAAAAGAATAGTATGCAGATTTTTGCTTTTTTATATCAGTAAGAAGAAAAACACATTTTTACAGTATAATGATCTAGAATTGTATGTTTTATCTTAAATATAACTAAATATAAATATAATTATTTCTGTTTTCGAGAGGTTAACCTGCCTGGTTTAAATATTTGAAAATTGTTAACAGTTGAAAACATTCATTAGAAATTTAGAAAAGTAATCAAATGTAATCAGTTACATTACTAACTAATAAGTAATTGACATAGTTACACTATATTACATTTTAAATAGGGCAACTTGAAATCTGTAACTGTCTAACACTGTCAGTATGTAATGTGTCAAGCAGCTGCTTTAAAGGGCCATGAAACCCTAAACCAAATTTTCTGAGATTTTAACAGAAGTATGTGTGTTGAGCATCATGGAAGACAATGTTACCATCTGTTAGTTTTGAATGTGGGAGAAAACTAGTTAATTTTAAACCTTTTTGCTCTATTTTCAACTTCCTGGTTTTAATTCGTCTTCACGTCAACGTCATAGGTTGTGATGTTTTCTCGTTCTATAGTACAGCGGTGACTCATCAGTGTCTCATAATTCATTATTCATGAGACTGCGTGTCTTTATCCTATGAGAAGACGCGCAACATTCACGCGCTTAATTATTCAGTCTCCCCTCGTCCCCCTCCACTCCACTGCTAAACTATGCCCACTTTTATAGCATTTTTCAAAACTGTGGTGAAAATTGACTGCTGCTGAAACAGGGGGTTTCATGACCGTTTAAGTACTTACAGTGCATCTCATCCTCATGGACTGCCACAGATTTGCCCGTTCTTGCTGTGAGATGTTACCCCACTCTTCCACCAAGGTACATGCAAGTTCTCAAACATGTATGGGGGGGACATATGGTTACACGTGGTTTGGTACTGCAAGGATGATCAGCTGCCCTTCCTGGGTTTATTGCTCTGGCCACATCTGCAAGCCTCATGCCTCCCTGCAGCAGGGAAAACATTGTTTAACCCTTTCAAGCGTGAATTTAAAATGTTCTAGCTGAGTTTTTTTAAGGCGACCGTTATTTTAGAACGTTTCACCTTATTGTTTCTTTGGTGAGACGTCATGCTTGTCACATGACTCACCTCAGCCAAAATAGTACTATATGACAGATGTATGGTTTTTATTTCGTTTTTTTTTTTTTATTCGAAATATTCACAAACTTGCTTACCATGTCATCAACTATCTGATATTACGATTCTCAAATACGTGTAAGTGTGTTTTATCGTTTAAAAACCTTTATAAATGATCTAGATCTTGATCTATAACGTGAGATTCATCACGTTCATTCATCAGTTTCATTTCTGGATGAAATGATTTGTACATTTCCAGCACTGGAAAGCATTTTTTTTACTCGCCATGGTATCAACTCTCAAGATTCAAGATTCAAGATTCAAGAGTTTTATTTGTCACATACACAGTTATATACAGAATATACAACCGGCAGTGAAATGTAAACAGGTCCGCTCCATGGACAGTGCAAATTCACAGTTAAAAACACAAGGAGGAGATTATAATAGAAATAGGATATAAAAAAAAGTACTCTCTATATATATATATATATATGTCTATATCTGTAGAATTATAAATAATCAAGTCAAAGAGAAAAAAAAGGTAACAAATAAGGATAAAGTGGAATAAAATAATTGAAGTAGACTTTGCAGTGAGTAAACTGTAGACTTATAAATATGTGGTTAACAAATGTATAAAGAGTATAATGTGCAAACAGGTTTATGACAGGTTGTTACACAGTAACAACGAGAACAGAAAGTGCAGTGCAATGTCAGTGTATCGATGTTTATCCTGAAGTGAAGTCACGTGATGTTAAGTGACTGAGTTCAGGAGTCTGATGGCCTGGGGAAGAAGCTCCTCCTGAGTCTCTCAGTTTTGGCCATCAGGCTTCGGAAGCGCTTACCAGATGGTAGCAGCGTGAAATGAGGGTTTGCAGGGTGATTAGAGTCCTTGATGATCTTGGTAGCTCTACCTTTGCAGCGTTTGGTGTAGACGTCCTGCAGAGACGGGAGAGCTGACCCTGAGATACGCTCGGATAAGCGCACTACTCTTTGCAGGGCTTTGCGGTCATGACTGGTGCTGTTCCCATACCACGCTGTGATGCACTGAGTTAAAACACTTTCTATCGCCCCTAAATAGAAAGTTTTCAGGATAGCTGGTGAAACCCTGAATTTCCTCAGCTGGCGCAGGTGGTACAGTCTCACACAGGTTGTAGCCTAAAGCTTTCAGCAGCAATATGGATTGATGTAATTGGCAGCGGTGCGCTGCAAATTCAAACAAGAGAACCAATCAAACATCAGAATAGCATCGTTTTACTACACAGCCTTTAAATGGCAGGAGGCATCGTGCACAAAAACAGGCAAAGCAATTAATATTATTCAACATATCCTAGCTCTTTACAGGAAATATTTAGCTGTAACCCCCTTTGTACTCGTTAACATTTTCATAAGTAACTGTAGTTTAATTACACCTTTTTTTTCTCAGTAAATGTAATGGATTACAGTTACTTTGTAATTTTATTTTATTTTGCAATTAAATTATGTAACTCCGTTACATGTAACTAGTTACTCCGCAACACTACATACTGACTGTTACTTTTGATATTGACACACACACACACACACACACACACACACATTTAAAAGCACATATTGATCATCTCCATATTTTCTGCTGATGTTTACAGCAAAAAAAAAAAAACACTCAGCATGAAACATTAATTGCACCTTCACTTCTACTACATAGCACTGTGCTGCTTATGCAGGATTTATGAATAATTACATGTGCGCCGGCATACAGTGTGCTCAAACGTGTGCTTATTTGTATCTATTTAAATAGGCCTAAGTTCTGAGTATTTTGTTGTTATTTTCCAGCTTGTTCAAGTTTATATGCTTAAAATTGAACCTCGGTCTGAGAAATTTGTACTCATAGCTCTCTAAGCCTAGGCCTTGGGGTAGAAAGGAAACCTTTCATCACTTGTTTCTAACCTTGGGAAACAACAGATAAAGATGTCACTCTAAGCTCCCGCCAAGAGGAAAAGTCACCTGATAAAGTATGCAATATCTGTCAGCCTCCGGAGAAAAACAGAGGATGTTAAAGCCAATCTCAGCCCACCGCATTCTTCCCACTATGAACATAATCTTTTCAGCTCAGAAATGTCAGCTGCAGCGATGCAAGACATGTTAGCTGGTGGCACAGCTGCCAAAGCAAATTGATAAATTGATTAACATCTTTTGCCTAAAGTTACTGCAAATTTTGAATAGGAGATACAGTGTTCTCTGGCAGGTGAGGTTGCCCCAGTTATTAAAGACTATACACTTAATAGAGACAGACATTAAAGTGCACATTAAAGGTATTTTCACCAGATTGTATCAAACTGTTTCTTTCGTGTCTTCACGATTTTCACATGAGCAAATCTGCATAGTCAGAGAGCTCTGAATTATTTATTTAGGATGGGTTATGTTCAGCAACACAGAACCCATCAGCACAAGGTGCCACAGGAATGTAAAATGTAAACTTGTAACAAACAGAAAGTATTAACACAACAGAAAATGACATAGGCCTATGTTTTAAACGTTACAGTGTAACAGTCCAGAAGTAAAAAAAAAAAGCATTAATTTTTTTCAGGGGAATTCATTTTTTAATGATTACTTATTAGAAAGGCTTACTCTGAGCTTTGAGGTTGTTAATCAGAGCATCAGCCTGCTTTTTTGCCTTTTTTTATAATTGTTTAACAGACGAATTAAGAAATGGGGACACCACTGCTACACCAACACATCATCATACCCCGTTTCTTTTATCAGTGTCCTGTAACATTTAACCAGTATAACAGCAGTGAAGTGCGTATATCTAACAGAAATCAGGCGTGAGCATGTTTAACAAATTACTCCCTCCCACTGTTGTTTTGCACTGCATTTGGACTTAAAACGTTTTCAGTTAAAAAATGTAAGAGCCTTTGAGTTTCCTAAGACAATACAGAATGATACAGAACATACAAGACTGGTGAAGCCGCTTTTCCATCGGGCCAATCAGTTATTTTTGTTTGTCAACCGTTCCATTCCTTGCCGATCTGAGCCGGCTGGTACGATTATGATGTCGTGTTTTGTTTTTTTTTTTACTGTTGCTGCGATAACGGAGCTCTTTGCAATGTAATACAACGAGTCAGTTGTTGCCTTGGTAATGCATGAGTTTACAGATGATACGTGATGTAAATATCGACTACGATACGAAGGATGACCAGATATTTTTTTTTTAACTATTATTAATTTGTGGTCACCTCACTCAAATAATGCGTTTAGAAAGCTATGGGGAAACTGGCAGCCAGGCGACACACAAGTGACAGCATCATACGCATTCTAGCAGAACGGGAGTCGGTGTATGCAGGGAAATTTCTCATACCCCTTCATTCGAAGTGTGGTCCCGAAAAATCTTCATATGAAGGGCTATCTGGCCCTTCCCCTTACCCCTACCAGCCAAAAGAGAATCGAGACACCCCTACCCCTTCACGTGAACGCACAAAACCAAGGGGTAGGGGAAAGGGAAGGGCTAAGGGGTAGAAATGGGATTGGGCCTTAGTGTGTTTAGGGTCAGTGTCCTTTTGGAAGCTGAAGCTTCTAACTACACTGTAAAATCTAATTGACCCTTTGCTAAGCCACACCCAAAAACGCCACAGGCCAATCGTGGCTTAGCAACCGTAACTGGCGCAGAAGGTCTGTCAAGTTTTCGAGCGAAGGAAACATGTCGAAGCGTTGTGTGTATGGATTGTGCAAATCTGATACCCGGTATCCTAAAAGTTTGGACGGGGTGGTGGAATTTTTCCTCAGACTCTTGCCAGGTCCTGGCACACTAAAACTATAACCAGAAGAATGTTATCATTGCAAAGTGGTCAGGTCTTGTGTTTATTCAACCAATCAGATCACAAGATCCATCTTTCTCTATCTGTCATTGTGTTAAACCGCCAATAGCACGCCAGGTGGATAAGTCAGTCTGTGATTGGTTCCCACAAAAGTGTGACAGAAGCAGGATAAATGAATGTACAGGTTTCCAGGCTGGGTTTACCCAGTCTAGGCTTTAGCTTCAATTCTGATGAAATTATTCTCTAATCGGTTGCATATTATGTTGTGG
This sequence comes from Paracanthobrama guichenoti, assembly GCA_018749465.1. Lineage (NCBI taxonomy): Eukaryota > Metazoa > Chordata > Actinopteri > Cypriniformes > Gobionidae > Paracanthobrama > Paracanthobrama guichenoti. The sequence continues at coordinate 30,802,971 of CM031947.1, forward strand.
ATAGATCCCTCGAATGCATACTGCAGTACCTTTTGTCTTGTTCTCTTAGATATTTCACCTGTTCGTCAAAAATGACTAATTATCTCCTTGGGAATGTCTGACACCGGCGCATACATACTGTAATTGACATGCCAGGTGCGAAAGCTTGTCAGGCGTAGCAACAGTAACTAAGGAGGGCGGGGCTAATTAGTTAGACTTAAAAAAAGCATGCAAACCGATTGCCTCTAAAAAATGAAGTAAAGATGTTAGTGTTTTGCATGCTGAGTGTATGACTCAAGCATGGTCAACTGCAAGATATTGTCACAAATACAGTTATATAGCCAATTTCAGTGAGTACGATCATTTTGTGCACACCATTCCAGTAAATGAAAATGTAAGAGAAAAAATGCTTACAACACTAGGTGCAAATTAATCTGAAAGCCTCATTACACAAACATATTGTACTGAAAAATTCATTTTTAATGACAGCACTAGACTTTTATATTTATATAGCCTTGAGGATTATGGCAGTTCAGAGCAGATTGACCCTGGATCCTTTTTTTTTTCTTTTTTTTTTACCGGTTGCAGAGTGACAGCAGAGACAGGTGGTTGCTGTCCAGGTTAAGACCTTTGGTTGATGGATGCAGCATCATTGAGGAGGGCAGGCAACTATGTGTCACAAAAAACAAACATGCATAATCAAACACCCGGGATAACATATTCAAACATGTTGTGGCTATGGGACAAACAAGCTGTCGTGACAAGAAAATTCTTATCAGGCTGAGAAGGTGAAACAGTCAGTTGCTAATCATGCTTTCCCCAGTGAAAGTAGGTTTGAGCTGCATTTTAATGTGAAATACTTGAGGTGTACCTGTATTCTGTTTAATTTGTCCAGTTAGATTCTCCTTTCAGGCTCCCCTAGTCTGAAGCTAAATTAAATGTATAAAGGAAAATGTTTAAATAGACATTAATGCCATTTGGTTCCTACATATAATAAACCTACATAATGTTTTGAAAGTGTTTTTGGTTAGTCTGTATCAGATGAATAAAATGAAAATGCTAAAATGTAATTGGAAGATTCGGAAAGCTGTTCTTCTTGACATAAAAGAAATGAAAAGCATTTTTTTAAATTGTCTTCTCCATCTCCGAGTAAAGGAATGTATTGAACAATGGATGAATATAGCCCAAAATCATTTTCAGTGTCCGTACATTCTTCATATCTATTGTATAATAGTTTCCCAGGATATAAATATTTCCCAAGGTCACTTTTCAATTGCATTGAAGAGCTGTGAGTAAATATGATCCCCTTTACAAATTGCCTAGAATTCATGCAGAGACATCCGACACTGTAGTTTCTTTAAGTAATCACATTTTGATTGCAAGCTACCTACAGATGAATTAAATATTCCCCAGCAAACTCTTCAAAGTGCACCACTCTTAAATTATTTAATGCGCTGTAAACTTTTTATGTGAGTGTCCATAATGGCAGTTTTATCAAAGCCTGCTGTTAGGACAACTCCTTTGAAGTGAACTATAATAAAATTCAAGTTTTTGAAGAAATGTTTCACATAGTTGTTTATACTAAAAGTTAGGACTACTTAAAAGAATAATTCACAGCCAAATTAAAATTATCATTATTTACTCACTCTCATGTCACTCATATACTTTGGTCATAATGTATAGCTGCACCCGAAAGCACAGGAATACTAAGTTTGTTAAAGAAAAGTAATTCTTTGTTGGTGAAAAGAAGAAAAATAAAATTGTATGTCAGAACCTGTTTTGTTCTACCCTGATGAGTCCCCCAGTCCCTGCCGCTGAAAAACACCCCCACAGTATGATTCTATACCACCACACTTTTCTGTTGGGATGGTACTGTGCAGCTGCTGAGCAGTGCCTGGTTTCCTCCATGCATGAAGCTTGGATCTGAGGTTGAGAAACTGACCAGAGAATCTTGTTTCTCATAGTCTGGAAGAGTCCTCTAGGTGCTTTTTTTGCAAATTCCAAGTAGGTTTTCATGTGTCTTCACTGATGAGAGGCTTGAGTCACAGATATTCTTAACTTTTTCCCCGCCAGCATTGTTTAAAAAGTTTCCAGTCAGCGTCAGCGTTTTTGATCATTTTCACAAAAATTTCATGGCCCCCAGAATATTTTGTTGAATGAATATGAACAGGCAATATATCAAAACAATCTGCTTTTAAAAGGTACATAACACACACCGTTTCTGCCAATCTCATGTTACTCTTGAGTACCTAGAGTAGTACTGTATCCTTAATATCTCAGAAGAGTCTTTAGTTTCATCATATTTATAAAAGACAGATACGCTGTACCGATTCTTTCTGAAAACAGAGTTTCTGAACTTGTAGCTGCATGCAGTGGGCAGAGCTAAAGAGTCATGAGCACGCACACACACACACACACACACACACACACACACACACACACACACACACACACAAAATACTACATCATGGCATTATCCCTGGATAACTTTCGATTCACTATACAGTACATTAGTGTTGTTTACATCATATGCACTTACGTGCTGATTGCCAACAAAACAGACATTTGATGCAGTTTCTCTCACTGCCTGCGGTTTCGACTCATGACCGGGAACAAACAAACATACTTGCAGAACTCCGTTGCTGCTCCGGAAAAACAAATCATATTACTTTTCCTGTGTTGCATGAACGCAATTGGCTAGCGTCTGAGCTAGGGTATTTACCGGTACATATTCAATCTGATTGGCTGAACTTTTCAACTTTTCAACTTCTGCCACGAGCAACAGCAGTGACTTAATGCAACGGAACCCACAATTCAGTTCGGCAACGCATGACGTGACCCATTCAAAGTAAATGAGAAGCATTGATGCCAATGCCCCGTGTAAATGCAGCGTAATGCCTGCACAGCCCTGTAGCTCATCCTGGGCTGACATTTCTTTCAGTAAAATTAGGTAGTTTTGATTTATAAGCTGTTAATAGCGCCCCCTGGCAAATAACAGTGAAAACACGGAAACACTGAAAATTATGTTTGGTGGGGAAATAGTTTATTTCTTCATTTAAATTTCTTTTAAAATTACTATATGGACTAATAACCTGGCAGCATTATATAATGTACTAATGTTAATGTTTTTAATTAAAATTATAAAATGCTACAAACTGTATTCACCTTATTTTTAATATAAGAGCAGGTGGCATTTTTATGGGGTTCCCTTTGTGCCAAAAATATGTTGACTGATTTGTGCTTTGTACTATACATTTGTTCTTGTCAGCAGTCATTGCCTACTTGTTCAGATAAATTAGTATATGTTTATGTGTATGCTCTCTGTTTATGTCATCTTGCTATGTTGTCTTTATTGTCGTCTTGCTATGTCGTCCTGCTTGCCGTCTTTATTGTTGTCTTTACTGTCGTCTTTCTATGTGGTCCTGATTGTCGTCTTTACTGTCGTCTTGCTATGTTGGGTTGCATGAGTGCGTGTGGCATGGGCAGCTTACACATCTGGAAAGGCACCATCAATGCTGAAAGGTATATCCAAGTTCTAGAACAACATATGCTCCCATCCAGACGTCTCTTTCAGGGAAGACCTTGCATTTTCCAACATGACTGTGGCAAGGTAGACGAGCAAGAGACATGGGAAGAGCGAGCGAGACCAGTGCGTGATTGAGAAAGAGCGTTACCTGCGAGTCACACCGGTCTCAAGTCCTCTCATGAGGGAGCTCGGAGGCATATAAGGACAAGCGACACCAATGAAGGACAGGGGAGAAGGACCAGGCCTGGACTTTATGTTGCGTTTTATTTATGTTTTATTATGTGTGTGCGTGGCAGTCGTCCGTGAGGGGCTGCCTGCGGTTTACTTTAATTTTGTTTATTTATTAAAGTCTTTTAAATGTTCGCCGGTTCCCGCCTCCTTCTTCCCTGAACATACGAACTACATTACATTGGTGCCGAAACCTGGGAGGAAGGAGGGCATGCTGTCGGAGAGCCCTCGCTGCTAAGGGGGATCACGGTGCTGAGGAGTTCACAGCGCGGATGGATGTTGACCGCGAGTGGCTGCCCGAGGCGATGGTGTGGAGCGAGTGAAGACTGGTGGGACGGAGAGCTTGCTGCCGTGCCCCTGGGTCGAGGTGGGGTGGCTGCCGTCCGAGAGGGAGCGGAGGAGTCGCCGACGTTTGCGGTGAGCCAGAGCCTCCTGCCATCCGCCATTTAGGGGAGGAGCAGGGAGCGCGGGACTCGCTGCCAGCTGCCCTCAACTGGAGGAGCCACCGCCGGCCGCCAGGGGGTAAAGGAGGATCGAGACGTCCACCGAGCGTCTAGTACCATCGCAAGGCACCGCGAGGAAGAGCCTCTCGGCTGGCTGAGGACCTAGCGGCAGTGTGTCCGGGAACCAGACAAAAAAAATTTTTTTTTCCCTCTCTCCACTCTCTCGTCCTATCGCTCTCTGTGTCTCTGTGTAGCGGAGATTGGGCCCCCGGGTTGTACCCAACCGGCCTGCGAGGGGCGATGGAGGTATGTGGCGAGGTAGATGAGCGAGAGACATGGGAGGAGCGAGCAAGACCGGTGCGTGATTGAGAAAGAGCGTCACCTGTGAGTCTCGAGTCCTCTCATGAGGGAGCTCGGAGGCATATAAGGACAAGTGACACCAGTGAAGGACGAGAGAGGACCAGGCCTGGACTTTATGTTGCGTTTTATTTATGGTTTATTATGTGTGTGCATGGCAGTCGTCTGTGAGGGGCTGCCCGTGGTTTACTTTCATTTGGTTTGTTTATTAAAGTCTTTTAAATGTTCGCTGGTTCCTGCCTCCTTCTTCCCTGAACATACAAACTACATTACAATGACAATGCCAGACCACATACTGCATCAATTACAACATCATGGCTGTGTAGAAGAAGGATCCGGGTACTGAAATGGCCAGCCTGCAGTCCAGATCTTTCACCCATAGAAAACATTTGGCGGATCATAAAGAGGAAGATACAACAAAGAAGACCTAAGACAGTTGAGCAACTAGAAGCCTGTATTAGACAATGACAACATTCCTATTCCTAAACTTGAGCAACTTGTCTCCTCAGTCCCCAGACGTCTGCAGACTGTTATAAAAAGAAGAGGGGATGCCACACAGTGGGAAACATGGCCTTGTCCCAACTTTTTTGAGATGTGTTAATGCCATGAAATTTAAAATCAACTTATTTTTCCCTTAAAATTATACATTTTCTCAGTTTAAACATTTGATATGTCATCTATGTTGTATTCTGAATAAAATATTGAAATTTGAAACTTCCACATCATTGCATTCTGTTTTTATTCACAATTTGTACAGTGTCCCAACTTTTTTGGATTCGGGTTTGTACTAATTTAGCCTAAAAAGTAGGGACAATAGTAAGACGACATAAACAGAGTGCATACACATAAACATATACTAATTTATCTGAACAAGTAGGCAATGACTGCTGACAAGAACAAATGTATAGTACAAAGCACAAATCATTCAACTTATTTTTGGCACAGAGGGAACCCCATACATTTTCACCTTGAAGTGGCAGTTGTGTGACTTGCTTCCATTTATTTAAGTGGTACAAGAATGGTATAATATAACAGATACTGCTTGATGTGGTATTTGTTGTCAAACTATTTGAACAATCATTAACACACTCGTTTAGCACAGTTTTACTAACTTTGTTTGAATAACTTTGTTATTATCGCACATTCACAGAAAATAGCTTATGCAGTGAAATAAATTGGATATTTGGTGCCTGGATTGACTGATGTTCCCTCATAGATGGTGGATGATCCCTCTGTAATTGAAATCCCCTGGATTAGGCTAATAATGTATTATTTATTCAAATTACATAATAGAACTAGATGTTACGATCCCAACTGATTCACTGCAATACCGAGCTACAGGCTTTCCTGTAGCTCAAACAGTAGAGTGTGGTGCTAGCAACGCGTAGGTCATGGGTTTGATTCCCAGGGAAAGCAAGAACTGACGAAATGTAAAAATGTGTACCTTGAATGCAATGTAAGTCGCTTTGGATAAAAGTGTCTGCCAAATGCATAAAATGTGAATACTTGCCATGAGGCATCATAGGCATCATCTAAGTTAGAGGGTTTCATTGGTGACCACTTCTTGCTGTTTCCTCCTATAAGACACATCTTCAGTTGTGAACCTTGGCTTCTTTGGGTGTTTCGGCCATTTACCACAAGACACCCCACCAAGGCAGGCCCACCACAGGCTGATCAGACCTGGGTGAGTGTTGTAAAGGGGACCAAGTGGTCATTTGACTCCCCATGCTATCTCCTTTCTCCTCAACCACAGCCAGTGACTACTCCTTTCAGCAACTGTGGCAAGTTCTTTGATTGTCTCTCTTCTTCTTCTTCTTATTATTATTATTATTATTATTATTATTATTATTATTATTATTGAATATTTTAAGCATTTGAATAGTATGACATGTTAATTCGCCCGTGTATACGTGACTTTTAAAACGCCTGCTTTACAACTTCATTTCCCATAATACCTCGCGGTGTGACTGTTCCGTTCCCCATAAGGCTGTTCGCCCTCTATCTCTAAGCAGGAAGGTCGTTGAGAGTCAGACTCGGGTCGAGCAGATCTCACACTTTAGAAGTACACGATGCTCGGACAAGCCGTGCGACGATTCGCCACCTCTGCGGTGCGCTCCAGTCACTATGCGGAGGGACCAGGAAAGGTGAGATCTGAGGATATGATCAAAATTGGTCGGTTTTTGTTTAGATCTTCAACGCCTGAATGCCTGGTCGGCACAGGCCTGGTGTTCATCTGAAGACCGACCGGAGGTCGTTTTAAGTGTTTAGTTGAAAGTGATCCGGTTGGTTTGCACATATCGGCGGTGAATCTTATATCAATAGATGTATTGAGTGTTAAGCAGTTATTGTGATGTGTCGTTAAAGGACTGACGGCAGAAGTTTCCTTAGCTTAGCTTAGCATTTGATCAGGCCACCGCGCCTGTGTACGTTAACCGCGTATTTTACCTGAATGAAGCCCTTCAGTGATTTTTCAGTATGTATGCATTAATGTACTTTTATGTATGATTAAAGGAGGTTGGCTTACGTTACAATTGTGTTCGATGTCCTTGAATTGGCATTAGTGCACCTGCTGCTTGATATATTGTCTTTATCCCACGGTCATAGAAAAGCTGGAAATATCAATAGTCATTGGATTTTATAGTTATGGTGTGGGTTTTTTTTTTTTTTTTTTCTTTGTAGTTATGCTTAACTTTATCAATTGGCAATAAGTTGCTTATTGTAATTATCCCAGTACAATTATTTTTAGTCGAACTAGTGAACAAACGACTGCAGAAGTCTTTGAAAAGTTATGGATATGCATGTATCTAAAGATGTGGGAAGTCTTCCCAGCCAGTGCACATACACACAAATGCACCCAAGCATTTCAAATACTTTGATTGGGCAGTATGAGCATTTTGCAGGGTTCGCACTGTAATGGAAAACCTGAACATATCTGTGGATATTAAAATGGAGTTTAAGATGTGAAAAATCTAAGCTCATCATTTCTATAGTGACTTTTTCTAGTTAACTCTAAAATATTTCACTGGCTATAAACTGCTCCTTTATGTAATCTGTATAACATTATATCCAGTATTTGGAAAAGTCATGGAAATTGATAGGTCAGAAGCTTATTCAAGCAGAACACAAAAGCATTGATCAGACTGTCAGTCCAAATCTGAAGTTTGTGCAAATCCGGTTTTCATATTTACCAAGTGTGAACTGGTAAAGTAAATCATTGTGTATCCGATTGGAATCTGAACTAAAATAATCGATTTTGATAGTGAGAACATAGTCAAAGTCCTTATTCAGTTTAAGGAAGCATGTCTTCCGTTATAAAATCAAAGTCATAAGCAATAAGGAAATGTTTATAGTTGTCTACATTAAGTTTCTTTTAAAATCAACAGACATTCTACTGACTATAAGTGCTTTGCAACTACGTCAATTTATTCTAACCCTACCAGTCTACTAATACTCTAGCACTCTTGAGAGTTAGTAGACATGTAAGTGCAACTTTACTTAGTCTTTGCACGACCTTGGCATGACTTTGTTACTCTTCTTTCCTGCCCCTAGACTAGAGAGGAGGATCATAACAATAATGTGTTAAAGGGACCATCAAAATAAAGTGAAACCATTCTCAAAATAAATTATTTATTATTGCAGAACCTGCCATTCTCAGTAGAAAACAAGTGGAGGCTCCTTGGCATGATGGTGCTGTTCTTTGGCAGTGGATTCGCCTTCCCATTCATCGTTGTCAGGCATCAGATCCTGAAGAAATGAAGCTCCTATCAGTCGCACGTTGTAAGTAGCCTAACTTTGCATCATACATTTTCTGAACACAAATACTTCATGACTCTAAATGACCTTTAATGCTCTTTATCTCTATTAAAATTTGAACAGTCACATTGTGAACCATTCCAAACAATATTGAATAATTCAGGATGCCATTGTTTATTCTCCTCTTACACTGCTCCTTTGTGCTTTTGTTTTTTAGGTCAGTGTGATTCTTGTGCAACACAGCTCTCAGTTTCTTCTGGTGTGGATCCTGTAATGTTATTGTAAATAAAATGACCAATTACATTTACTATGATTTTTACTCCTCCTTTATCCATGCTTTCCTGAAACTTAAAAGCATAGGTTGAAATTACACATGAGAAATTATTCTCTATTTATAATATCCCTCCAATATTTTGGAATTTCTCTATTAAATAACTTCCTATTCTTGATAGTTTCATTAAATTTAGTTGTTTTTTTTGTTTGTTTTTTTATGATAAAATGCACCTACAGAACTCCAGGGGTGTATTCCAGAAAGCAAGGTTAACTTACCGTCATGTTTCATGCTGGTCATATAATTAGAATATCATCAAAAAGTTGATTTATTTCACTAATTCCATTAAAAAAAGTGAAACTTGTATATTATATTCATTCATTACACACAGACTGATATATTTCAAATGTTTATTTTAATTTTGATGATTATAACTGACAACTAAGGAAAATCCCAAATTCAGTATCTCAGAAAATTAGAATATAACCTAACCTATAATATCACATAACCTGCTTTCTGGAATACCCCCCAGGAGAGTTCTCAGTGAGAATAACAACAGTGTGATTTACAACATGCATATTAAAATGACAATGTCAGCTGGAATTTGAGATGTTCACTAAGTCAGTCACTAACAGCTGGGAAGGTGTTTGGTAGGGTATTGTTTTCCCTCTGCACTTCTCAGCTTTATGCCTCTGCTCCTGAATTTCATATGAACCCATTATAGTTCAATTAACCTTCTACTGCCAAAAGCTATAAATATCTGGGAACAAAGCAACAGGGAGGGAGACTTGCAAAGTGACAGGGTAATATTGGAAAATAACTTGCATTCACAAGTTTTATTTCACTGGGAACTGGCAATGGCATTCAAGGCAATGTGGCTTGCCAATTTTTTTTTAAGAAGACCAAAGGGGTTGTAATAGAAATGAGCTGTAAAACTAGCTTGTCATTCAAACTATCCTGTCCATATACAGTTTGGTTGGTTGATTGATTCTGCTACTTTTCAGTGCACAAGATCACATGCGGTTGGTTCTTGCCACTACTTTGAAGTTGGTTTGTGACGTGAAGTATCTTTCTTTTTTTTCTTATCCTTTAGCAATTGTAAAAGAAACATCCTATATATGAACATGCAGTATTCCCTACCCACCCCTTATGACAATTATGATCAAAAACTCTAAGGCCCAGTTTCACAGATATGGCTTAGGCCTTAGTTCAATTAGGACATTTAAGTAGCTTTTATAAATTACTTTGAAGTCATTTAGAAGAAAACATTACTGATGTGGATCTTGACACAAAACAATGGCAGTGACGTATTTTAAGATATGTCAGTGCGAGTTGCTTTCAGGTAAAACAACTCAAACATGAATTTTAGTCTAAGACTAGGCTTAAGCCTCATTTGTGAAACCGGCCATACATTTTCTAGAATCGGCACTCTTTTTCCATTTCAATGGTTCAATTTAGTTGCAATGAAGTAGTATTAATATTATCTCAACATTTACTAATACATTATTAAAATCAAAAGTTGTGTGTGTTTATTTAAGGACCTGAGCTAACATGAACAATGAACAGTTGTATTTTTACTAACTGTTAACAGATTAATATTGTTACAAATCTTTTGCTCATTGTATTAGACCTTTTACTAGGCCGTTTTCAGCACTGCACTTGTGTTCTGTCTTCCGGTTTGCATTTCTACAGCATGAAGGGAAGATCTTCTGGATTTATGAATGAACTGCTCGTTTTAGAATCTTCTCGGTCTACTGACGTTTATGACATCCGCTTCAAACAATGCAATGCTCATGATAACTTTCATTAACTCAATAAGTAAATCCATTTAACAGACTAATTAGTCTTTGACAGCAATGCCATAGAAATATACGGAGCTACTGCAAGAATGCAAGTTCAGAGACTGGAGAATAAAGTTATAACTTACTGTTACCAATTATTTTAATGGTAACACTTTACAATAAGTTTTCACCGGAAAAGCTACAGGGATACAAAACAAGCAAAGGTGCCTGAAAAAGCAGCTCAGAATCTCACCCCAGATGGATTTGTACTATTTCAGAAATACTGTCTGACGTATTGGAATGAGAAGAGCATTCTGTGTTCCCGTTTGACTTAGTTGTTTACTTTCTTCGTCACTTCCATTTTTTTCTCGTGCACTGGTTCGCTAGCTGAACAGCCAATCAGAATGATCTTATGGCCTGACTGACCAACAAGCTCCGAAAAAGCCAACGAGGACCAACTTCAGCCGATGGTGCGGAACCAAGCCTGTAGCACTCAAGGGGGTAATCCAGCACCCGGAAAGCGTACCTTCCATAGGGGCAGCCATTGCTAACCAAGTCATGCTGTTAGCATTCCATTGACTCCCATTCATTTTGGTGTCACTTTGACAGCGAATAACTTTGAGGCGTTTAAAGAGATTTCTGCTTTCCTGTAGCTCAAACAATAAGAGCGTGGCGCTAGCAACGCCAAGGTTATGGGTTTGATTCCCAGGGAAAGCAAGAACTGACAAAATGTAAAAATGTGTACCTTGAATGCAATGTAAGTTGCTTTGGATAAAAGCGTCTGCCAAATGCATAAATGTAAAGACTCCAATTGTCCATTGTTTATTTCTAAAGAAACACAACAATGTATAAAAGGCTCCATTACCTTGTATCTTACACTATCGCCCTGTAGAAGCCGTTTTTGTAAAAATAGGTTGACAATTGCGTCATAACCACGCGACTCTCTGTCGCACAGTAGAGAAATTACCGTATAGACAGGAGGAGAAGCTCGCAGGCAATCTTTTACTGTCTATGAGGCAATCGGGGGGACATGGAGGCATAAAGTCAAGAGAGAAGCATGGGGAGAAGCCCACAGAGAGCCAAAATCTCTGCAAGATTCGGTGATTTCACTTTGCACAAATACTAGAAGACAGTCAGACAGGTTGCTCACATCACATCTACGTCGCCAAGCTCGGTCTGAGGCTGCGCGTACTCTGAGTGTTTCTAATTGACTTCACTTTTTTCCGTTGAAGTCTATGGGGTCGCTGTGTCCATTTCTTTTGCTGTCTATGGTAGCATTCCTCTCAGAAACTGAACCCTCCGCGCCTCGATCGCCCCCAGGTGGTTGGTCCCCCGCCCCTCCGTGTTTTCTAATAGATTGATTTTCTATTGTTTAGTTGACAAACTAAACAATCAAATTACACTTCAAATAATTTTTTTCCAAAGTTGGTTTCTGTCATTCTAGGCAGTTTTTATCATGATAATTTATCATTTCAAGTGTTTGTTTTTTAAATGAGTTTAGTTTTAGTTATTTGATGCTATAAAAACGGGGGTGTGACGTCATGATTGACGGCTTCTCTGAGTGAAGTTGTCACTGATGCACTAACAGACTTTTTTCTTTATTTTTGGGAGGAGATTGAAGCTTTAGCTTTAATTTCTACATTTCCATAACTGTTTATTTCACGCTGACATAATTAATTGTTCTGCATCTGCGATAGTGTGGGCGGGATTTTGATATCGCGCCCTTTACTTCCTGCTCTCTTCCGTGCAGACTCAGTCCCAAATCTGCGCAAGATGTCATCGCCATACTCGGACCTCCGGAGGCTTCAATAACTTCAGCGGAAGAGAATGAAGTCGCGTTGTCCATATTTTTTTACGGTCTATGTGCGGAACACACTGAGAAAACTTAGTCGGCCGACCATCGGCTTGGTGTGTTCCGGGCTTAAAACCCAGAGTTGGCGCAAATTAAACTGAAACATACCTGGCTAGCCACCTAAACTGGCTTCATGGTATAGGTCCCTGGTCTTGGTCTTGTCTTACCCTGCCTTGGTCTTGGTCTTGGTCTTGTCTTGGTCTCGGATTAGGTGGTCTTGACAACAACTCTAGTTTACAGTGCATTAACTAATGTTAACAAATGCATCTTTTGATTTTAATGTATTAGTAAATGTTGAAATAAACTAACAAAGATAGATAAATGCTGTAGAAGTGCAGATCATTATTAGATTGTTTTAGGCTAACTGATGTAGTTAATAAATGTTAACTAATGAAACCTTAAAGTGTTACCATTATTCACTTTTAAGTTGTCTTTATATTCCTGTGAGAAAGCTCACTGTAAACTTTTGTTTTATGTTGTAATCGTTATCTCTACTGACTGACTTCCAAAGACCTCTTGGTGTCCTGGCTTAGCGTAAGCGTTTATGTATCTTAACACTACGTCCTTGAGAACAAAGATGCTATCTTTGCCAGTGCCAGAACGCTAAGGTCGCACAGAACAGGCCATTAAAAACCAGCCATCCCTAAATCAAAGTCTGCCAGATTGTATGATAACTCTTCCCTGGACACAGCCTCTGATTAAAACAAAGCAGAGCCATTAAAAATCTATTCCATAATTGTATATTAATGTTTAATGATTTTGGACCGTCATGCAGCACTATTAAAGTTAATGTACCATCAAATTTGCCATAAGCAACGAAAGCGAAGGCAACAATAAACTGTGCGTGTTAATTTTGGATAAATTTGTATTTGCTCCAACTTTGAACAGAATATTAAATTCTAGTCTGTTTAATGGAAAGCTACCATTTTACCTCTGGGCTCTTTATATCTTTTATACGCTAAGATGTCTGAATGGGTCTAACTTTTAAGGTTAATAGCCAAAATAATTAGTTTAATTGCTCTGAGGTTGTATTTGCTATACCTACCATGCAATGACTTTCAATGGAGAATGGGCTTGCTAGGTCGTAAAGTGTTTATATGTATACCGGATTTTATTATCACATTCACATTGAAATGAGGAGGGAAGCATGCCAGTTTTCAGATGTGGGAAAGATGCCTCCAAGATTGTAATAGTTACTTGAAAGTATATTTTGCCCATAATTGAACATTATGCCATCATTTACTTACTCTTGTGTCATTTCAAATCTGACTTTCTTTCTTCGATGGAACGTAAAATAAGATATTTTTCTTTTTTCTCATTCATCAAAATATCTTATTTTGTGATTTAGTAAAAAAAAAAAAAAAAAAAAAAAAAAAAAAAAGTCATATGAGTTTGGAACAAAATGATGGTGAATAATGATGAAATAAAACTCTCTGATCCCATCTACTTATAGTAAACACATTTCCACAAGTCACTTTTGAAATGTCAAGACAAACTCTTTTTTTGTTCTTGTTTTTAAGCTAAATATTATTTATATATCTTCATGTTTTACTGCTGAGAAAATTGTTGTCTGTGTTGGAAAATCTATTTTGATTTTAACTAATAAATCACACTGGTTTCAGATTAATTGTGCTTTAATTGTATGACAACACAGTCTATGTTTACGAGCCCCCAAAGGGGCATGGTGATGCACAAAATATGAGATCACTACTGAAATTTATGAACAACAGCAGAACTGAAATCTTTCTGACATTATTTGTTTAATGTTACTTGAAGGCAGGGTAGGTGATTTTTTTCCAGAAACATTTTTGTTATGCTGGTTGAAAGTCTCTTCACATCCTGTTGGCAATCACTAAATGAAGTGGTCTAAATGTATTTATGTTAATTTATTGTCTGTGGAAGGTGTAGGACCATAAAATGTTTGTCCAATCATTGAATTCGGTCCGAATGCAATGATACCATGTCCTACCCGTCAATGTGTATTTCCATATCTCTGCACACCCTGCCCGCACAGACATCACACATCATCAGCGCTTTTTTGTGCTTTATGCAGAATTAGACAGACGTCAGTCACTGAGCACCGCAACTGAAGTGATGTTTTATTAACAGATTTTGGGAGGAGCACGTTCAGATAATTAAACACGAGTGGAGCACACTAAGTTAATCAATTTAATCAACGACAAGAGGTGTATATATACAGCAGATTTTACCTCCTTTCGTTGACGGTTTTTTAGCATCCCTCCACCACCCCATCACCTCACTTTATTTTAATAAACTCTTATTAGACGTCAACACAAACCATAATACAGTAGAGTCTAGTTCTAGACTATCTTTATCATGGGGGGGATACTCTGGGTTCGGGCCAAAATTCCAAGCCCAGAGCCCCCCTCCTCCCCCTGACAGCACGCCAAATATGCATGATCTTACTCTGTTTAATTTGAGGTAAGTGTGAACTCGTGAAACAGCAGCTGCCTTTCACAGTTCCTCCTGAACTAAAAAAACAAACTTATGCTGTGTTCACACCATTACAACTGTTATTTGGAAGAGATGGAAATCTGTGACGTTATACTCAGAGCGGTTTGTGACTCAAATGTATGCGTTTCATTGGGAACACTACAGTGCGCACAGAATTATTAGGCAATTTGAGTTCCTGATCATATTTTTTCCAGGCATTTTTTTGACCAATTCCAAACCACATTAATCTTCAACTGGTCCTTCAAGAGTCACTCTCAACCTGTCTGTCTAAGTGGGGGTAATTTATTAGAATTCTTTACCTAACTTTAAGGCTGATTTATACTTCTGCGTTGGACCTGCGCCGTAGCCTCTAAGCCATGGGCTACATGGCGGTTTTCATTTATACTTTTGCGTCCTTGTCCAAAATGTTGCCTGGTCTGATGAGTCTCGATTTCTGTTGAGACATTCAGATGGTAGAGTCAGAATTTGGCGTAAACAGAATGAGAACATGGATCCATCATGCCTTGTTCCCACTGTGCAGGCTGGTGGTGGTGGTGTAATGGTGTGGGGGATGTTTTCTTGGCACACTTTAGGCCCCTTAGTGCCAATTGGGCATCATTTAAATGCCACGGCCTACCTGAGCATTGTTTCTGACCATGTCCATCCCTTTATGACCACCATGTACCCATTCTCTAATGGCTACTTCCAGCAGGATAATGCACCATGTCACAAAGCTTGAATCATTTCAAATTGGAACATGACAATGAGTTCACTGTACTAAAATGGCCCCCACAGTCACCAGATCTCAACCCAATAGAGCATCTTTGGGATGTGGTGGAACGGGAGCTTCGTGCCCTGGATGTGCATCCCACAAATCTCCATCAACTGCAAGATGCTATCCTATCAATATGGGCCAACATTTCTAAGGAATGCTTTCAGCACCTTGTTGAATCAATGCCATGTAGAATTAAGGCAGTTCTGAAGGCGAAAGGGGGTCAAACACAGTATTAGTATGGTGTTCCTAATAATCCTTTAGGTGAGTGTATGTTTCACGCTTCAGAACTTCTGTTAAAGGAACATAGTGAGTATCGATGCTCCCTGGTTTTCACTGTGCATTATGGGACTCTTTAGGGAGCAAACATTTCAGTGCCCTGGAAGGATTTTACGATTGAGGCAGCCCTTAAAATGGCCGCCTCACTGATCAGTGCTCTGACTGCTGAACTAGGGAGCTGACTGACACACACTCATATTTCAATTTTGCTCTTTTGTGTTCCTCAAAATACATTTGCATTCCGCTCAGAAATGTAGCTTTCACTCGCAAAGAACACAAAAGTTCTGCAAAGTTTCTTGAGGGAACACAAAACATTTAGCAAAACTTCTCAAGGGAACAGGAAACATTTGTGAGAGAAGGCAAAAGCACTGACAAATAATTTTACCAGTGAAAATTAAACAAAAATGAACAATAACAACAGTGAATGTTATCTCATTGACTCTCACATCCTATGCTGCTATTTCTTTCTGTAGGCCTAACAGGTGGGGAGATTTTACTGACACGAATATCTGGGATATATTTGTTTGCATAAGAAGTTTTTTTTGTGTTTTTTTTTTCTCTGGCATTCAGTCTGAAAATTCGAAAAGTCACAGTTTGTTATGTATGCAGTGTACATAAGCTACAATCTGTTTTTTCTTGTGGTAGTGCTTGGTTGTGTCAGGAAACATTTACATGCATTGCCAAATGTGCACATTTCTTGGAAAACAACAACATTATAAAAAGAACATTATGAACAAACAAACAAAGCAAATAAAGCTCAGAGTTTAGAAATGCATTCTCCCAAGATTTATTCAGATTGAATAAACAATATCTGCAGGTTGACAGCAACCAGTTTGGAAAAAAAAAAGACCTACTTTTTATTAACCTCTTAAACTCTGCAGACCCTGTACAGGAATGACATCATCAAGTATATTTTAAATGTCTGTGGATGAGCTCTGACCTCATATGTGGTACCATTTGAAAGCTTAGAGTCTCTACTTTATGGAGATATGCATCACTTTGTCATTTGTTTGATTTGCATTAATTTGGCCTAGCCAAATTGAAAAGCTTCCCATACCCACATACAGTGGTCTAAATACACATTTTGGTGTTTACATAAAATGTTATTTTACATAAAGTTAGTTACATAAAACACTGCTAAAAATGCCCAAAGAGGTGCTAAATTCATTTTTGAAAGTGTATAACTCAGGCCCTGTGTGCTCTAGCACCCTGCAGACAGTTTTGGCTATTACTAGATTCCACTAGATTACAGAAAATACTGGAAAAAAAGAGTTTTGTCTGGATCATGTATGCAAGATTTATTCAAATGGATCTGAATGGAGGAACATTTCCTTTTTTATGTAATTTCTGCCTACAATTTGGGTAGGCCAAATCCAGGCGGAAATCCCAAAAATGGTCCCAGAGCATTAGCACGGGAGCACATTTTGTTAAGGGGCAGCGGCTATGTGCAACAGATGCTATTTACACTCAGTAAAAATAGCATGTTTTCTTAGCGATGATATTTACACTGTAGATAGCTGTAACTGTAGATTTACTAAGTGAAATAACATACTAGGTGAAAATAGTGATCTATTCTATTTACACCATGTAAAAGTAGCAGTTCTTTGCGATATGTGTAAATAGTAATTACATGCAATTTATACTTTATTTTGACAGATACATACTATTTGCACCTCAGTACTGATGTACATTAACAGGATGCAATAATAACAAGTGTAAATGATTATATTTATTACAATTATTAAATTGATGCCACCTTAATGGGACAATAAACTACAGATAACCCTAACCCTACCCAATAAATGCTTTTATTATTATGAAACATTTCGTTAGGCACTTTATTTCCATTTTTAGAACATTTTCTTAATTTTTTTTTTTTTTTAAATAAGGCCCATCCAGGCATTGTTAGGCGGAGCTAGTGCGAATAATAGTACACGCTATTTGTACTTGGTGTAAATAGACACACCGTTTAGTTAATCAACATTAGTGTACTCTGGGTTCGGGCCAAATTCCGAGCTCGTAGCCCTCCAATGGATAGCACGCCAAATTGCCTAACCTTTACTCTATAGGCTGAGGCTCTTGTTTGTTTTTGTTTTTTTAAATTTAAAAAAAAAATTTTTTTTATAGATGAATCTCCATAGAGGGGCAAACAACATGAAATGACAAAGGCTTTACTCTGTTCATTGTATTTCTTTTAGACTTTCATCACAGTAATTATTAGCCTGGATGCCAGCCGAACTTAGCCCCACCCACAACATTTGAGGTCGGGAAGTTCGATCTGGACTTGATCCGTTATGGAGTAACTATGCTTGAACAAGAGCTGTTCGGACCAATTTAATTGTCAGAGCAGGCTTTATACGATGATGGACAGATGATCAACAGTAATGTAATCATCCACGTCAACAAAGAGCACTTGGGTTGAATTCGTTCTAATCCTAAACGGAGAACTTGTTTGTATCTTTTTACAACACCGGCAAAGATCATTTACATTCATCTTCATCTTCTACTTCTTCCAGCGTGCGTGCAGTTGAGTTTTGTTGACAACTATGCATCGCTCAACATACGTCATTTACTCCGTTGCTCTGATTGCTTGTCAGTCTATCCACTTGAGTGCAGAGGCGTTTTCTTTCCTGGTTCGGTTGAAACATAGTCATAATCTCATAGCCTCATAATCACAGCCCAATGGAGCAGTATCAGACTCATATTCTGACTAGAAGCTGAGTATGACAACGTCAGGCTAAGTAATTATAGGTCTACCAAAAATAAATATACATCATTTAGCTTTGAAGTACAGGTCATTTCTCTTGACATTTTTTTCAGAAATACCCAGACTGCTGTCAACCATTAATTGCTGTGCTTCAAGATCTCATTGAGAACACAATTAGATATCTTCCTGAGTTAATTTGTCATATTTTCCTTTGAGTGGACAGTTTATTTTCCATTCATTTGCAGCAGTACTTACTGAGCCCATCATAAAATATTCTCAACATGTAGCAGCTTTAGAGGAAACATTTTATGATTTATTATTTATTTTGGGGTGTTAAGGTTTTTTTTGTTTTTGTTTTTAAATGGTGGAAGAGTCTAGAAATGCTATAGCTATATTCTACTATGTCAGCTATAATTGTAAATGGTTTTCAACATGCATGGTATTGACTTTGGATGCTGCTACTTCTTAAAACACACTTTACTGATTTGAATTCTGGTTGGGAGACATTATAATGTTTACTTTTAAAACTACCAGAGCCTAATGAGACATTGAGAGGGTGGTGACATATCTTTCCACTAGTAAATAGGATTGGCCGAGACTATATAACTGTCCCATTATACCTTTCCTCTGCCACAGTGTTGTTTTTGTGTGGAGTTTGGGGGCTGATTGTGGATCATTATATGTTCCTTTTCGCAGCTGCAAGCTCTCTTTCCCACCCACGGACAGAAATAGATGTCTTTTGAACCTGACGTCTTGATGGTTCTGAGGTCTCATCTGTTTGTTTCTACCTGTGGTTGTTCGTGCATTGGCAAACATCATCTGGCCTCTAAAATACGCCCTCACAAAACAAGTCATCAAGTCCCAGATGCAATATGTGTTCCACTGGAGTGGTGGCAGACACTTGTCTTTATTATAACTCTGTCCTTCATGCCACAGCAGTAAAATACGGTTCTTTCTCAGTGTTTATCAAGTACATCTGACCTTTTAATGAAAGGTAGATTTACTAAAGATAAATCGTTGTGCCTGTGAGTCTTTCAATAGGATTTGAAATGGTTTGAAATAATATAAAAGAATGTTGGCTTCTATGTTGAGAATCATAACCAAAAGCGAAAAGGGGAACAAAATAAGAAAATGGCAACTGCACTCAAAAAAAAAAAAAAAAAAAAATGTACAAAATTGTACCTTTTAAAGTCATCACTGGTGTAGTACCCTTTTTGTACCTCTAAGTACAGGAAAACAATGGTATAATTGAACCTTAAGAACCAATTGTGTACCTTTATTGTGTAAAGAACAAAATCATGCCTCCACTGTAATTTTTTTTTTTGTTTTTGTGACTCAACATTTATTTTTCTTTTCATTCGAGTCATATTCTGAAGAGCTCATTCCACCCTAAATCACTCTAAGGCTTCACAACTATATCAATTGATGCTATTGACATCTATGCCAGAGATATTACCACTAAAGAAATAGTATATGATAATGTACAATGACGAGAGAGAAAACAAAAAAGATAAAGAATTTTCAAAAAAAAAAAAAAAAAAATTGGAGCAGAGTGAGATTTAAGAGCTACCTATATTCGATGTTGCCTGATATGGAATGTTGCATAATATATGAAGCAAAACCGGAGGAGAGCTTTGCATCTCAGCAGAATGATTTTGTTAGAAATAAAACCTTTGGAGAGCTGCTGATGATGCGGATCAGCCTGGTATTCAAAATTGCTAAACTTACTCTTTGTCTTTCTCAACAATTTTAGTGATTGACAGTTTTGTCATCCAGGCAGTTCACTGATGACAACAGTAAGCGCTTGTCATTGTTGCAATTTGCAGCTACTACTGCTGTCATTTGTTTCTGCCTTGACATACAAAACTGCAGAAACACAACCAATTGCTGACACTCTTATTTCAGTTATTGTTTTCAATGCCTTTTTTATTATTGCCATCATCATCGTCATCATCACAGAAGGTTTATTTCACCTGAAAGACACTGCTTGTTTGAGTTTAGATGGTCATGTGTCTTCCTTTGGGAATTTGCTGTGAATATTATTTTTGAAATCTGTACTTTCAGCACATTTCTATAAACTCATTGGTAAATGAAAGAGATTATTCCTGAGGCTCATTCCAAAACAGTGGATGTGAAAACAATAAAAGATAGTTCATCTTTGTGAAACAAAACATAAAACTTTAGTATTTATATAACTTCATTAATCTGGCTGGCACATTTATTATATTTTCACCATTATAAAACACTTTAATCAGGACACCCGAGCAATACTAATTCTATCTAAGTACAGTATGTTTCTATTGACTGTTGTATGTGTCTTTTCGTTTGTAGTTGCCTTTGTTTTTATCTTTATCAATGTCATAAAAAAAAAAACACACACACACACACACACATTGCAATACTGCACAGCATGGTGTCTTCAAAGAGGACACTTTACTCTATCATTTTAAAGTCAGACCTTCATTTGCCACCAGAACCAAGGAAATGCTACAAAGACATTGCTCATTTGACTTCTATCGTCTTTCCCTAAAGCGAATGTGAGATTGATATAACACAACAAATAATGTTGTTGAAGCAAGAGTATGCAATGCATGGATGAAATCTCCACAAAGCTCCGGACTCTGAAGGCAGAGACAGTTCACTTGAAATCTCCTTTCACTGTAAATTGTTTACAAAATCACGCAGTCCTGCCTTTATTCAAAGTCCTTGCTTTGTACCACGGTTCATACTTGAAAAGTAAAATGGCATTGAACTTCATTTCAGAGATTATCTGATATAATCACAGCTACACTATTTTAAAGTGTCCCTATTATGCTATTTTAAAGGCTCCTGATGTTGTTTTGGAGGTCTCCTATTTATACAGGTTTACATGCATCAAAGGTCAAAAACACTTTAATTTCTCATAATATACATTGCACATCACCTAATTCTTCAATGATTCTCAAACGACTCCTCGGATGAATCAGTCTATCTAAGAGTGCTTTCACACTAGCACTTTGTGTGCACCCTGGTTCAATTGACCTCAGAGTTCGGTTCGTTTGGATGACGCGAATGCTGTCTTCCGAACTCGGGTGCGCACCCGCGAACCGTACCCGAGTTTTCTTAAAAAGGGTGGTCTGGGGTACGGTTCATGTGAACTCCAGTGTGGTTCATTGCTGATGTGAACGCAATCGTACTAAATCACGGAAGTGAACCGCTATTAATGACGCAGGTGTGTTTTGTGTGTGTTTCACTCATTTTCCAGACGAGCGTGACTGACATACTGCAAGCAGAGAGCTGTATATCTTATTTTTGCACGTCTTCAGCGTTCTTTAGAGCATTTGCAGTACATTCACGGCAGATAGACGCAAGTGCCATTACCTACTGAAGCTTTGGTAACAAAACCAACGGTTCAAAAACAAAAATATAAAAGGAGGGAGCAATCGAACTCGGGTTCGGTCGAGGCAATCGAACCAAGTGTGAAAAATCCCTCCTTTCTGTGAGCTACTCTGCTCTGATTGGTCAGATGGCCCAGTCTGTTGTGATTGGTCTACCGCATACAGCGCGTGTTTCGCGGCCATTAAATAACTGAATTTCAGCTCAGGAGGCTTCCTCAGTGATTGTACATATTGTAAAGATAGTAACGATGGTGTTGATTTTACCATATCAATCCAAGCGCGAGTATGATGATGAAACATCGGAAGAACTAGTTATTTAACCTGAACCTCCATTGTCCATTCGTCCAAGGACGACTTGAGCAGGACGTTTCTCAGTGATATACGCTACTCATTTTGAGGTACATTATGAGATGTTGCAACTGTAATTCCTCTCCATCGTCATTAGCAAGTGTATGTCCATCAACAAACTGGTGTGTATATTTCGAGTGTATTGTGGTGCACATGTGGGAACTCTATAAATAACAGCGCATTGCCGAACGCTGACGTGAATGACTGATGTAACATTAAAGTTTGTAAAACAAATTCCTCTATCTTTAGACAGTGACATCTGCTGCAAATGTATATTTTACCCATTTCAGTCTTATGTAGCACTTTAATGTACTCGGCTTATACTGAACAAATGCTTAATAGGCTATGTGAAAGATGACAAACAAGTGATATTTTATTGAATTCCATTTAGTTAAGTTCCAGCTTCAGTGCTCCACTCAATTAGTGTTGAATACTTTAATTAATTTAATTTATTAAATTGCACTCCAGGTCTCGACAATTTGGTTCCTGATGGAAGACTACTTCAACTTTTGTTGCAATGCTAATGGTTTTTCAAGATCCTTAAGCTTTGGGTGGATTTGCCTTATTGTAGATTAGCTATGTGATACGCCTCTCCTTCCTGAATCGTTTTGTGTGATTTTTGCATGGGTGGGCATGAGAAAAGGGTTGTGAGAAGTTAATTACTTTTTATAGAGGACAAAAATTGTCTTCCGTATGAAACTGATTTAGAAGACTAATGCTTTAAATGACTCTTTCTTTTTCAGTCTCACAGTAAGTCAGGCTGGAATTAACCATTCAGTTTTAGTCTATGATAAATGAGCTGTGTTCTGTAATTCTGAACTTTCATTAAATAGATTAATCATTACTTCATTAAAGATGTATCCATTGGGTTGAGTAGCAGATTGAATAAGTATTGAATAGCCTTAATGCTGTCTCTGCCTCATATCAGTTCATCTCTTTCTGTCCAAGTCTCTGAGATATTGGGTTAATAAAAGTTCCAGGCTTTTTTATGTCTTTAAGAACAATCTGAAGAAAATAGAGTCAATGGTCTGATCATATGCATCAGCGGTTCGTTAATTTAATTTCAGCTAGAGTTGGTCAGACTCCCTCGGGGGAAATAGTTGACATGAGAAAATTAGATCCAGGTTCAGCTGTGCTGCTCCCCAAGTCTATATTTAACCTTAAGATCTTAAAGAAATACTAGAAAACCTGTGAGCAATAGTTGCAGTAATAGCTGTTACGATTCACAGAGTGTTCACTGGTCCTTATTCAAAGAGGGTATATACGTAGCAGTTTGCTCTGAGCCCTGAATCTGGCCCGAACACAGAGTACTCCCTCCGTACACTCTCAGAAGAAAAGGTACAGTGCTGTCACTGGGGCGGTACCCTAAGGTACAAAAGTGAAAAGGTGCATCTTTGTACCTTACTCACCCCTAAATGATACATATTAGTACCTTAAAAGTTACATATCAGTATTTTAAGAGTGCGTATTAGTACCTTAAAGGTACATATTAGTACCTTTTCGTTTTGTATCTTAAGGTACCGCCCCAGTGACAGCAATGTACATTTTTTTTCTGACAGTGTATCAATGAGTGATTCGGGGTGGCGGAGGGATGCAGAAAACTGTCAAGGAACATGGGTCAACACAGGCCTCCTCTCATGCTGATTGGGTAGATCATATAAATGTGTTCCTCCCAAACTTTGATAATAAAACATCATGGGCCAGATTTACTACGCTTGCACCAGTCAGGATTTACTAAAGTTACACAGTTCAAAATTAGTGCTGAAAAGGCATGGACAGAGTTATTTTTGCAGCTGACTTTATTGCATATGCATTTGTAGGAGTTTCTATTTCAGACGCAAGATTTACTGGTATTTGTGCCATTTACCACCCCAAAAGAGCATGCCTTAAACCAGATGCTAATTTGCACTGCACTTGCAATGCAATAGATTGCATTGGTCATTATGGAAATGATCCCGCTGCGTCTGTAATTGCGCGTCATCAGTGAATCACACGCTGAACTTTTCACTCCCATCGACGCTATTTTTGGAATTGCCCTCTCAAGCTAATTTGCCCTGTTTAGTAAATATGGCCCCATATATATAAAATGTATGCAATACATCATTTGCATTTGCATGTGCATTTATATAAAATATATTTTAGGCCCTACATTTAAATATTATAATATTTTAATATAAATATAGATATCGTAAATATAATTTGCATACTTGCAACCCTTACATTTTTTTAGGTGGGAAGCCAGGTGGGAGCCAGCGGATGTCGTGTGTCGGTCATAGGTGCAAGAGAGTAGGTGGATCTGTGTGTCTCTTTTTAAAGTCTGGGAAAGGTCACACCTCTCACCTTGACTTGACCAATGAGGAAGGCCAAATCTTCCAAGCGGGAAGATTCCTCTGTTGGAGATTTTATGGCTCTTTGTTTCAAGCGTGCTCATTTGCATGTGCAGCTGGATGGGTTGCTGATGAAGAAACTATTAAAGATTCTTGTAATACTAATGTGTTACGTAGATATCGACACATCATATATACCATCATTTCAATCTTCAAAGTACAAATTTATAGAGACCAAACATGGTATAGATGAGGTTACATTGACTGTTGGTTCTGTCATGGAATATGCATTAAACAAAAATACCATACAGGAAACACTACATAAGACAGTACTAATCATCTACACACTATCCTAGTGTGCATGTTCATTTATCAGTTTGTCTATAAATGAATGCAGGAAAGTCGGTTCTAAGGACCATGAATCTTTCCTATGGCGTTGCTACTCACATTCTTGCAATAAACTGTCTTATCAGTTGGTATCCATGGTAACTGAAAAACAGTACGCCAACAGAGTAGTATGTCCGAATTCATAGTATTCGAAAAACAGTAGGCGAAAAGTACCCGGATGACTTACTACTTCCAGCGAGAATCTGAAGTGTGCATACGATGGACACTTTACTATCCCATGAGGTCAATGGAGAGGATTTATGAATGGAGGTGAAGGGAAGCAAATGATGCTGGTAGGTCATGTGATAATGACAACATGGCGAATGTAGTACATCCGGATTACATTCATACTACATACATTCATACTATATAGAACATACTTTTTTAATGGTCGCAAAGTAAGTTTAAATTCAAATGTACCTACTCACATAGTATGCGATTTCGGACACAGCCATGGTCTCAGCCTCAGACATCACGCCCACGGAACGCTGGCTGAACGTCTGATGCATATGGCACACTTATCTGGAAACACTTCAGGAGTTTCGAAGTCGTCATCTGATTGGTTGAATCCTACAGGATGTCCGCGAGATGTGTGTGTTGTGTTTTTTAACGGTCCACCTGGAAACAAATGTCGCCCTAGTGGAGGAAGAAAGCCGTCATGTTTACAACTGTGACAATGAGCGCTTACCAGGGTCATCTAAACGCTGGATTTTCAGAATTATGTGAAGTTCGCGGCTCCATTGTTGCAGTAAACTTGCACAATGTTCTTGAATGAATAATTTATAGATGCACGCCGGTCTGTTATTTCAGGGACATCAAATTTACATTTTCCCCTAAATATGACACGGAACAAAACTAACTGTGATTGGTTGTGTTACATGTCTGTCAAACATCCTTTTGGGTGTTCCTTGATTAATGAAAGCTGAGATAGAGTCCAGACCTTCTGCTGTCAGTCTGAAGGTCTAGCTACGTGAGACTACCGCAGGCAGAAAACAAAAGAATAGGAAGTTTCATCAGCAAAACTTGAAATGGCTCAGTGATTTACTCCAGAGCAAGTACACAAGATCAGCGATCAAAATATTGATTTTTGAAGATGTTGAAAACGATAATTTTGAGAATATGGTTAAGATGGAAAATATGAGCCAGATGCTAAATGTACTGGGAAATTAGCTCTGACGAGGACAGTGATGATGGTATAAAACATCTGCTCAAACTTCAGAAACTGATACAAAAACCATAAAAAGTAACATGCCCATAATGTTTGCAAAATGCTAAAATAGAAAATCGCTTCATGTTTGCATAACCAATAAAAAAATTAAAACATTAAAAATGTTTCATAGAAGAAATAAAATGTTCATAACTTCATAAGAATGTTAGCAACACATTCATAGAAAATGCTTTTGTTATCTGGGTTAGCAATACTACAGAAACTTTTTTCTCCCAACACTTCAAAAATCTACGGGCTTCCCATTAAGACATAACACCTTTAAAGTACTACAGTATCTAGACTACATAGCTTACCATGCATGGGTTTCCTTAACATCACTATTTAGTCCATGTTATTTGTCTGATCAAACAGGCAGCACCATGGATGTCAACTTTGAATGGGAGAAGAGATATCAAAAGTCTTTAAGACAGGCAATCTAACACACATAGTGTGAGGTTCCCCGGCGAACAGCGAGAAAGAGTTCAGGGATGGGCCATGGCCGAATGAACGATGGGGGTCCAATCTCTCAAAAGCACTGAATCAAATCATTGCTTCCAGCTGCAGAACGAGATATGTGGAGTGTGTGAGTGTGTTTAACACAGAGTGTTCTTCTTGATAAAGTCCTCAGATGAAAAGAAACTAGGCCCACTGAGGGCTTCCATCTGTGTGCTTCTTATAATCTTAGTCTCCACGAGGAATAAAGGAGAGATAGCGTGTGAGAACACAAAATTAATAGAATGGGGGAAATAAAATGTAGAATGGGCATGTGACATTTGGAAGTGGTTACATTTTCCCCCAAAAAAACACAACACACATTCTTATTGAATTTCCTTATTGAATCACACAACACAACTTGTTTTCCTATGTGCAAATGCACTAGACGGACATTTAGACCCTTGCGCTCGCGTCTTTTTGCATTTGTTTCAAATCTGGTGTGTATAGAGTGTAACAGTCAGGTTCCAGAAATAAAAACTCCATTCATTCTTCATAGGGAAACTGATTTTTTAACAATAACTAATAAACTTTTAAAGACAGCCCTACTGTGTGCCACAAGTCTTGTTAATCGATTATCTGTTGAATCTGCCAGCCTGTATTATCCAAGTTCAACTTACTTTTAAAATAATCTTGTTTAACAGCGGAATTTGTGGTGAAAAACTACATTACCCATGATGCTATACAGACAATTTCAATAGAGAGTCGAAACCAGAAATGGTCTTATTATCAGAAGATATGATGGTCAGTGGCTCTACCATTGGAGAAAGTGTAACGACTAACTTGGATCACATGTGCCTTGATAACCAATCACATTACAGCCTTGACATCATTGAATTTCAATGAATGAGAAGAGCTGTGAACTGAATCCTACTTGTTGCGCAATTGTCTGTGACTCTAATGAAAAAATGTTTCAATCCAAAACAAATGTTTAAGAGCAAACATGTTGAAGATTAGCGCGATGGACTGTCGATTCCTGCAAAAGCAGTTTATTCAGCATAGTGAAGCCTCTCCTCCATTGACATCCATTACAATAAATGGCCTCTGGTCACCCTCTCTGCATACCACAGTGTTAGCAGGCATTATGTTTTGTTTTGTTTTGTTTTTTTGCTAACCTTGCAGGCTTTCCTTCAAGTGGCTTTGGTCAAAACAAGCACAACGTGACAAAAAAAGCTCTTTAGCTCCGCCCACTCCCATGAAGCACCATAAATGACGTAATAGAGTATATATATATATATATATATATATATATATATATATATATATATATATATATATATGCACACACACACACACACACATTTTGCATCTTAATCTTAAAATAGGTTGTTTTTATACATAAATGAGCATATATATATATATATATATATATATATATATATATATATATATATATATATATATATATATATATATATATATATATATATATATATATTATTGTTTTTAATTTGATTATGCTGTTCTCAATGCTTCATGGGATTATAGTTCTTTCCCTCACTAAACCAGTTAAGTACAGGTCTTGTACCTTTGTATTTTTGACCAGTTTTCAAATACATTTTTGCTATGTATAATGTATAATGTTATTATTCACCTCATAGCTGGTGGGCTTTGTTCATGGTTATAAGTTATAACTCTTTATAAAAAGGTCACGTTCATGGCGTAGGTGGAAGTACCGACCCAGTGCCTAGTGCCAAAAAACCCAACACAAAAATTGTACGACATCATTGTTTTACCTTTAAAGGACGTTTGATTTAGTCTTTGCACGTTTGTTTTAACACTGGGTCTGTACTTCCACGTACATCACGGACGTGACCTTTCCGACGTGATGTGTCATACGTGAAGAAGCACAACACAGAAGTTGCACATTTGTGGTTAAAAAGTATATAAATTTAAAACTTAAAGTATATAAAGTATAACTTTATTTTAAATTTTTTTTAATTTTTGGTTTCTCTAGATAAGACCCTATTCCTCGGCTGGGACCGTGCAGAGCCCTCTGAAGCCCTTCGAAGCGCTTTGAAACTGCATTGATTTGGACCTTCAACCCCTTTGGTTGCCATTGTCCATTATATGGAGAAAAATCCTGGAATGTTTTCCTCAAAAAAACGTAATTTCTTTTCAACTGAAGAAAGAAAGACATAAACATCTTGGATGAGATGGGGGTGAGTAAATTATCAGGAAATTTTCATTTTGAAGTGAACTAATCCTTTAACGAAGACTTTTTTAAATCCCTATGGGACAAATGAATGGGAAAAAAAATATTTCTGGAGCAACACCACTAAAAAAGTGTGCGGGCACTGTCTATTAACAGCCACAGATTCACTACAACCAATAGTTAAATAGGTCACAATGAAACAGAAAATTGTGTACTTTTGTTCTGGATACTATGTTCTGTATGAATCAAATTGATTATCATTAGTGTCATCAGTGTGTCTTGATCTCTCTCTCCCTTCCTCCCTCCAGCATAAAATCTAGCACCTCCCCTTAATTTGCCAGACCTTTTCTGCTCGGTCTCAGAGGGAGAGAACTGAAGAGGAGGAGGGTTTTTCTGTGTGCGTATGCAGCAGAATGTGACTGAAGTGCTGACTGCTTATACCTGAGCGCCAACTCAGGGAGGATGATATGTGCCGTTGTTCAGCAAAAACATCAAAGTTTGTTTATTACCTCCCTCGTCCCAAAATTAACTATTGTGTTTTCTTCCTTGCTGTGAGCTCAATAGTCCATATCTGCTTTTATCACAATTCAGTTTTTCAGAGTATGTTCACCATTTCACCTGAAATCATGAGATTGTCTGTCTCAGACTCTTAGTTCATTTTATTGTATTTATAAAGGTTATTTGAGGTTCATTTTTCTCCCTAAGGTGTTTGCTTGCAGCAAAGTTTACATCTCAAGAGAGAATACCTTTGAACAAAACATTTCACATTGTTAATTTATAATCTCAAATCTTAATTTTAAAAGTAATGCGTGATTTCTATTCTATTAGTGGCACCAAATGCAAAAAATTATGATTTTTTCTTAACTGGATTCTGGTTCATCTGTGGCCCTTGAGAGAGTTTTCTGTGAAGGCTATGCAAATCACTAATGATCAATATATCAAATAACTTCAATACAATTTATTACCAAAACAATGTTTTTATATTCCAAACACAGATGATCTCTCCTGATATTTTTATATAAAAAAATGCATTAAATTTGTCTAACGTGGTTATATATATTTGTATAACAAAGTATATAATTTGTTATATATTTGTTTTGGAACATTCAGTTAACATTCTATGTGCCCATAATGTTTGCAAAATTATAAAGTAGAATTGTGCTGGGTTGCTTCCTCTGATGGATCAACTGTTATTTCCCTAAAAAACTTTTTCACCTTGTCTTCCATATTTTAGCATTTAAAAATATAATATATACTTCACTTTTAAATTACATTTCTCAAGATCTATCTATGCAAAGTAATCCATCCAAAAATACATCTCTTGTAATTATATGAGCTTCTCTAGTCCTGTTTTCCTGCCCATAACATGAGAGCCTTGTTACATGAGGAAATTATGGGCTAAATGGACTTTTAAGAGGGTTTTCTAAGTGCTAAGATGGACTGGGGTCTTGTCCTGTCACCTTAAGTGTTTAGCACTCTCTTATGGACGCTATTTTGGGTTCAAGCTACACCACTTTGCACTGAAATTACCATTCTGTAAGCGAGCCATTTAGTTATAAGCTGTTTCCCCTCCCCTTTACTGTCACCCCCTTTTTGAGCACAGACGTGAAAATACACTATCCAAACTTAAATGGACGGGTATCTTTTTAAAGTAGACACTCAGCAAATTATTGCTGAAGTGAGTAAAAAATTTATAGAAGTTTAAATTTACTGTAAAGCAAATGTACTGTACTAAACATTTTTTTTTATTTTATACAAAATATATATTTACAAAATAATTTTTATGTAAAAATGCTATAAAATCAAAGTCATATGTTTACCAAAGTTGTGTTCCAAATTTGAAGTTATCACAAAAATTGCGCTATACCAAAAATAGCCATCGAGTGTAACCCAAATTCCATTGTTTTGTTTTTGTTTTTTGTGTTCTTCTGTCACAAATTAATCAATTTTTTTCACAATATCACTTCTATCACAAAACAATCACATCAAGCACCTAGGAATGCAGATGCTTCTACAAACATTTGTGAAAGAATGGGTCGCTCTCAGGAGCTCAGTGAATTCAAGCGTGGTACCGAGATAGGTTGCCACCGGTGCAATAAATCCATTTGTGAAATTTCCTCACAACTAAATTTTCCACAGTCAATTGTTAGTGGTATTATAACAAAGTGGAAGCAATTGGAAGCAACATCAACTTAGCCACAAAGTGGTAGGCCATGTAAAATCACAGAGTGGGGTCAGCACATGCTGAGGCGCACAGTGCGCAGAAGTTGCCAACTCTGTTTTTTTTCTTTTGAGTCAATAGCTACAGACCTACAACCTTTGTGTGGCCTTCAGATTAGCTCAAGAACAGTGCATAGAGAGCTTCATGGAATGGGTTTCCATAGCCGAGCAGCCACATCCAAGCCTTACATCACCAAGTGCAATGCAAAGTGCAGAGGTGTAAAGATGCAGTGGTGTAAAGCACACCGCCACTGGACTCTAGAGCAGTGGAGACGTGTTCTCTGGAGTGACAAATCACGCTTCTCTATCTGGCAATCCGATGGATGAGTCTGGATTTGGCGGTTGCCAAGAGAACGGTACTTGCCTCACTGCATTGTGCCAAGTGTAAAGTTTGGTGGAGAAGAGATTATGGTGTGGGGTTGTTTTTCAAGTTTACAAGTTTACAAGTTATTTTATTTGTCATTACACATGTACAAGTACAGTATAACGAAATGAGTTTGGAGCAAGCCTCCGGGCCGCAGCCGATTAGTCAGGCGCCGCCACACGCTCTCCAGAAATACAAGAATGCAGTTTAGCAAGCATTACATAGCAAAACACAACAAAACATCAACAAAACATAAACATAAACATAAACATGACACAGTACACGTGGTCACGTGATGGGATTTTTTGTATGGACTGGGGGAGGAGATAGATAAAGACAGGCAGACGGTTGTAGTGGGGGGGGTAGGTTGTGTATGGTGCGAGTGAGTCTGAGATTGTGTTGTGTGAGGAGATTGTGTTGTGTGAGAATGTTAGCCATAACTTCAGATGTTTTCGAGTTCAGTTCTATGGTTTGTCCTTGAAGGGAGATAAGGCAGTATAGCAGACAGCTGCCCGGCTGACCTCCCAACTGAGAGATAGGGACAAGTGAGGTTCGTTGGGCTAGTTGATTAGGTCAGGCAAATACAATTTATTATTTTTTAATCCATTTGATGATCTTCGGTAATTTGTCCGGATCATAATCAATCAATCAGATCTGGTCCTCAGCGTTCCGCGTCCGGTCTGTGCAGTTTCCCTAGACATTACGTCCAGCCTCATGGCCAGACCGGTTACAGTCCGTAAAAGTTCACCGATCTGACCCCCGATGGAGCCCACTCTCCCCTGCGTATCCGCAGTCCGGACTGCGTTGTTACGGTTCAGTTCCTCAATTCCTATCACTTTCTGATCTGATTCCTTCAAACGGTCACACACAACCCCGAAGCATTCTTTAATTTCCACAGACAGCGGCTGGGTGAATTTGCTTGCAGCTGTCTTACCAATCTTCCGATAGGTCAGGGCAATCCCAAAGCCAAAGAATAGGAACCCCGCCATCAATAATCCAGTCATGTATAAATCTTCCGCATCCTCCACGGACAGAGCCTCCAGGCACAGGACTTGCCAGTTGTTCCATGCGTCCCTCACGTACCCTGTGGCAAAGGTCCCGTCCGGGCAGGTGGGTTCTCCCGGGGGGCACCCTTCCTTAGTGAGAAAATCTTGTCGATCGCGCTGATTGACCAGTTAATCAATTCCATTTCAGTATTTTCAGGAGTCCAGCAAAGCAGCAGTCAACAGGGGAAGATAGCAGACAGCTGCCCGGCTGACCTCCCAACCGAGAGATAGGGACAAGTGAGGTTCGTTGGGCTAGTTGATTAGGTCAGGCAAATACGCGTCCCTCACGTACCCTACGGCAAAGGTCCCGTCCGGGCAGGTGGGTTCTCCCGGGGCACCCTTCCTTAGTGAGAAAATCTTGTCGATCGCGCTGATTGACCAGTTAATCAATTCCATTTCAGTATTTTCAGGAGTCCAGCAAAGCAGCGGGTCAGAGAAGAGAAGAGACGAAACACTAGACAAAACAAAACAGCGCAAGAGCACAGCGGGAGCAGAGAGAAAACACGTCTGCACGGATTGAAGGACAGAACAGAAGAGGGTTGGGTTTGGCCCTTTAGTTCCAGTGAAAGGAACTTTTAATGCTTCAGCATACCAAGACATTTTGGATTTCATGCTCCCAACTTTGTGGGAACAGTTTGGGGATGGTCCTTTCCTGTTCCAACATGACTGCGCACCAGTGCACAAAGCAAGGTCCATAAAGACATGGATGAGCGAGTTTGGTGTGGAGGAACTTGACTGGCCTGCACAGAGTCCTGACCTCAACCCAATGTAACACCTTTAGGATGAATTAGAGCGGAGACTGCGAGCCAGGCCTTCTCGTCCAACATCAGTGCCTGACCTCACAAATGCGCTTCTAGAAGAATGGTCAAAAATTCCCATAAACACCCTCCTAAACCTTGTGGAAAGCCTTCCCAGATGAGTTGAAGCTGTTATAGCTGCAAAGGGTGGGCCAACTCCATATTAAACCCTACGGATTAAGAATGGGATGTCATTCAAGTTCATGCGCATGTTAAAGGGTTAGTTTACCCAAAATTGAAAATTAGCCCATGATTTACTCACCCTCAAGTCATGGTGTATGACATTCTTCTTTCAGACGAATAAAATCTGGTCCTGGCTAAAAAGTCCTGGCTAATCCAAGCTTTATAATAGCAGTAATTGTTGCTCTGTTTTTGAAGTCCATAAAAGTGCCTCCCACAGATCAAAAGCTTATGCGTCGTCTGACGACATTGCACACCAGTTACGCTCTTCAGACGTAGCGTAAGCATTTTGAACTGCGGGAGCAGTGTGGAGCATGTTAAATGAAGGACAAGATGCACTTTTATGGACTTCACAATCACTGCCATTATAAAACTTGGATTAGCTAGGACTTTTTTAATATAACTCGTCTGAAAGCAAAATGTCATATACACCTAGGATGACTTGAGGGTGAGTAAATCATGAGCTAATTTTCATTTTTGGATGAACTATCCCTTTAAAGCAGGTGTCCCAAAACTTTTGGCAATAGGCCATAGTGTATAATACAGATGTTATATGACACATTTCTGGAGATATTATGAAAAAAACATCAGGCCTGAAGTCCAAGTCGCAATCCACAATATTGTAGCATGAAAGCTGCAGCTATTTCACTACTAGAAATAATAAATGCATGTTAGGTATTTGGTAATGCACTCTATTCATCTTTTTGAATGCTGCTAATGGCACGAAACACACTGCATGAACTCTGCAAATTCAAAAGGAAGCTTAATTTAATATCAATCAATCAAAAGCTTCTGTTCAGTGACTTTAGTGTAAGAGCAGAAAGAAGTGGTTTATGGAGGGGCAAACAGCATATGAAGGGAGAGAGATTGCTCCGCATGGTTAAAAGCCCCTCAGCATTGGAAACGTGTTTGTGTGTGGGTGTACAGTTTATGATTTGCACACAATGGCTCATCGGTTCCTGGGTTACAGCTCCTGTTGTAAGCTATTAATCACATTATGCATGCCTAATGACGTAGAAATAATTCAAATCATAGAAATGACCATTCTGAAGCTACTGACAAAATAAAACATCATTTACTGTATTTATTCATGCGTTTTGTGTGATATTCATCCCACAATCTGATGGCGAGTCACAGAGGAAATCAGAAGTTTTTCATCAAACCAGAACTAAGTTCACGAAGAACAGAGCGGAATAAGGAACAAAAACACAAGAAAAAGGTTTTGAAAACTGCTTTAAACGTTTAAATGAGCTTTAACCTTTTAAAGGGTTAGTTCACCCAAAAATGAGAATTATCCCATAATTTACTCACCCTCAAGCCATCCTAGGTGTATATATGACTTTCTTCTTTCAGCCAAACACAATTGGAGTTATATTAAAAAAATATCCTGGCTCTTCCAAGCATTATATTGGGAGTGAATGGTACCTTAGATTTTGAAGCCCAAAAAAGCCCATCCATCCATCATAAAAGTAATTTATACGGCTCCAGGCGGTTAATAAAGGCCTTCTGAAGCTAAGTGATGCGTTTCTGTGAGAAAAATATCCATATTTATAACTTTATAAACTACAATCACTGGCTTCTGGTAATGGCTGTATGCGAGTCAAGTTTCCAGCGGAAGAGTGACCTCTGACCCGACGCATGACGTATTGAAAAACGCAGAAGCGCAGAGGATAGAGCAAAACAAAACACCGATCACGAATTAGAAGTCTTAAACGAGAATTATTAAAGAGAAATTTGGAGGAAGTTTCTTGAGTTTGTTGCCCAGCCCTATTTGTTTGAACTCTCATGCTACTTCTACATCCTACGTCATGCTTCAGGTCAGAGGTCACTGGCTTCCGGTAACGGCCGTTCGCGAGTCAAGTTCCGGCGGAAGAGTCGAGTTTAAATTCTCGTTTAAGACTTCTAACTCGTAAGCGGTGTTTTGTCTTGCTCTATCCTCTGCGTTTCCATGTTTTTCAATACGTTGTGTCGGGTCAGAGGTCACTCTTCCGCTGGAAACTTGACTCGCATGCGGCCGTTACCGGAAGCCAGTGATTATAGTTTATAAAGTTATGAATACATACAAAAACTCTTTGCTTCAGAAGGCCCTTTATTAACTACCTGGAGCCATATGAATTACGATTATGATTACTTTTATGATGGATGGATGGGCTTTTTTTGGGCTTCAAAGTCTAAGGTACCATTCACACCCATTATAAAGCTTGGAAGAGATATTTTTTAATATAACTCAAATTGTGTTTGGCTGAAAGAAGAAAGTCATATACACCTAGGATGGCTTGGGGGTGAGTAAATCATGGGATAATTTTCATTTTTGGGTGAACTAAACTTTAACAATGCTCATGCATGAGATGCTGAAAGAGCAGTGAGAAGTGGTGCAACGTAGAAATATGTCCATCTACGCACATGTTTGCACAATGCATCAGAATGGATAATAAAAACTGTTCTCAAGTTTTTTAAGGCCATGTGTCCACCAAAGTGTTTTTAGCTGAAAATGCCAGACACTCTTCTGAAAATGGCCTGCTGTGGGCACTTGATGTTCCAAGCATTATTTTTCATATTAATATTGTGGTAGACCGGGAATGTGACATGGATACATGGAGACCAGCAATATGAACTTCTACTCCATTGTTGTTTGGTCATTGTCCAAGTAGAATATGACCGCTGATCCCATGCCTCATCCACTGTGAATGGACGGCTGGGTAAAAAGTGTCAGTAATGAATAAAGTTGCACACTTTTCAACTCTTGGTGACCAGAAGGGGAAAAAATTATAAAGCAGCGAGAAGTGGTGCAACTGTCAAGGACATCCCTATAGTGCAAGCCATAAGAGAGCTTTACAACAACTAACTGACATCAGAGCTTCTGTTTAACTGGTATTGATGTCTGGGGAAATGTACTGTACCAGTGATTTCAGAGGTGTTGGGCTGATTGAATTGGTTTCATTGCTTGGCATTGGAGCCAAGTCAATGTCAGGCACCTTTGTCATATCAGCTTAATTAAATCAATAAATCACCCCTCGAGGTCCCTAATTCAAGATGCACAATTCAGTTCAGTGCAACACTAACTTTATGAATTTCCCAGGGAGACAGAGCAAAAGAGGTGGGTGTCATTTCAGTCCCCTGCTAAAATTTTTCTTGTAGTTGAAAACTGTAAACAGGATTTATGCATTTTAATTATGCGTTTCTAGAATTACCTTTATTTACGAGTACAGAGGCCAGGCTGAGGGAATTGGTCCATTACTTGTGTCTGAGGACTCTAGGTTTTTCTTTCTCTCTCATTGTTCCTACAACACAAGGACACAATTCTTGCATGGCCATACATGTTACGCATGAGCAAACATCACATTTAAATCTGAACATCATTGATTTGTAAGGCTACTGGGTTCAGGTGCAGTCAAATCTATGGATCAGGTAATTGAAAACGCACAGATTTGGCAGGAAGGATGGAAGCCAAGGCTGCAGAAAAATGCTCAGAGAGAGAGGAATGAAATTGAAATTTAAGTGGAAATCTGGAAAAATTCAGCACAAATCTCTCACACGCCACAGGTGACAGCATATGCATTATATTGTATATCTGTAATGAGGTGAAACTGAGGCTAACGTGTCACATTTAATTACGGCCTGTCAGAGTTCTGTTTCGCTGCAAGTTTAGTCTTTTCTGTGGCATTAATGGAAGATGCCATATTAGATAACTATATAACTTTGTGACTTAAGTTATACTGAGATTTGGTGATGGGCTTATTGGGAAAGACATTATCATTGTCCTTCACAATAAAAATATTGCTAATAATAAAATTGCTGTCCCGTCGCTTTTACTGCTGTACTCTGACTGTCTATGGCTTCTGTGGGAATATATCAGTACGTCACATAAATGAAAAGACACTCGCTCTTTATCAGGAGAACTGAATTATCTGCTGTTTGGATGGCTGAACTGCCTTTGTTGCTATGACCAGAGGGACCCCTGCTGGAGAGAGAGAAAAAATCTTTTAATCAATGTTTATTTTTTAAATATTTTTTTGACAGACAGACAGACAGACAGACAGACAGACAGACAGACAGACAGACAGACAGACAGATAGATAGATAGATAGATAGATAGATAGATAGATAGATAGATAGATAGATAGATAGATAGATAGATAGATAGATAGATAGATAGATAGATAGATAGATAGATAGATAGATAGATAGATAGATAGATAGATGGTACCACAGTAATAACTTTATGGAATTACAATATGGAATCATGTTTTGAATCATAGTCTTTAGCTTCCTGTAAGCACTGACATTTTAGCTGCCTAAATGGGGAGTTTAAGGCACTATTTCCTGTAAAGCTGCTTTGGAACCATGTTGGGAAAAGTGCTATATAAATAGATTTAAATTAAAGTGTGTAAAATGTATGTTACAATGGACAGTAAAATCGCATTAAAAAGTCTTAATTCCTGTACTATTTTAAAGTCCTCATGAAATGTATTTACTTATTTACATTGTTAGCAAACATTACAGGTCTTAGGGTGAACAATTAATCTGTGCAAGTTAATACACAAACCGTGGTAATCTTTAATCAAAATCTGAAAAGTAACTTCCGGTCTGGAAGCGGCGTTCCTTCTCAGATGATGTCAGTTTGACGGCTTGGGTTTGAATATCCTTAACCACTCCCTTCCAACCATTAGTCTGCTATGAGCCTCTATTCAATATTCCGTTTCACTTGGAAATACATCACAGCACTGAAATAAAATCAGTTGCAACTTCCGGTTCACTGGGACTTTAATGGTAGCTACTCATTTTATGTTAATGGACCTGTAATACCACTTTTAACCAAACGAGGGCAACACAAACACAATTTTGTTCTCATCACTTCAGCTTCCTGTGTTAAATGGCTCAGTTGATGTTATACATGACTTTTCTTAATGGCTAATGGGAGTCCAGCTACTAAAAGGTCAGCAGGTCATGGAATTAACTTCAGTTCATGAGTTAAATTGATCAAAATCAGGAATATTGCATAAGTATAGGCTGTTAACTAACATTTCAAAAATAATAAAATAAAATAAAAAATAAAAAACAGCTTTAAAACTTGATGGCCACAGTCACAGAAAAATGTATGGAAATGTCCACTGAATATATTCCTATTTTAGTTACTTTAGTTAGTAACTCTAAAATAAATATTTGATTATAATAATATATATATTGGTTTAATATTTCATAAATGTATATAACAATATAATATATGTTATATTTACAAATGAAAGAAAAAGTTAATTATTTAGAAAGGTGTGTGGCCCTGCACACATCACCACACTGCAGTCTGCAAACTAGGGTTGAATGCCTCTAACAGGATGTACACATTTTAATGGAATCCGATGTTTCTCTTGTTCAACTAATGAACTAATTTGTCAGAGGCTAATAAAGCCAATGCGTTTCACTTTCTAAGCCCTAAGAGTAGCTTTCAGTCAGCTTGTTTGTTTATTTATCTTTTTTTCATCTCACTGAATAGGTCAGTACTTGGAGCTCAGAAATGAAGCAGGCCTAAAGGCTTCTGAGCCAATCTAGTTGTTTTTTTTTTCTGTCATTGTTATTGTCTCTCATAAAGGAGCTCTTGAATGCAGTTGCCTGAGGGCATTCAGTGAGAAAGCTAATGAAAAACTTGAGTGGAGCGGACTAAACATCAGAGAACATACACTACAGACTTACAAGAGAACAGCTTGTTTCTGAACTGGCAGGGAACCCAAGCCTTTTTGATACATATGACATCAGAACAGCATAAATGATTCTTGTACACAGACATGCTTGTATGAAGCCTAATACGGGATTGTGATTCTGGTTTTGTTAATGAGTGTGTGTGTGTGTGTGTGTGTGTGTGTGTGTGTGTGTGTGTGTGTGTGTGTGTGTGTGTGTGTGTGTGTGTGTGTGTGTGTGTGTGTGTGTGCGTGTGTGTTGTGCAAGCAGAAGGCTTGCATAGGCTAGGACAGCAGTAGTCTCGCAGGGCTCCTGTGCAGGCAGGAGTCACAGATGGGCAGCTGTCATGTACACTCAACCTCATCAGAGCCACAAATGTTTCCTGCAACCAACCGTCCAGAGAATCTGCACTGAAGATACTTCTCTTACTTTCCAGAACAACGAACAAGTTTTCTAATGTAGGCCAGTATTATGCTTTTTATGTATGTTCCAGCAAAATAAATAAATATATATGCAAACAGTTGTAAGGGACACTGTACAAACTGTGAATAAAAAAGGAATGCAATAATTTACAAATCTCATAAACTTATATTTTATTCACAATAGAATATAGATAACATATCAAATGTTGAAAGTGAGACATTTTGAAATGTCATGCCAAATATTGGCTCATTTTGGATTTCATAAGAGCTACACATTCCAAAAAAGTTGGGACAGGTAGCAATAAGAGGCCGGAAAAGTTAAATGTACATATGAGGAACAGCTGGAGGACCAATTTGCAACTTATTAGGTCAATTGGCAACATGATTGGGTATAAAAAGAGCCTCTCAGAGTGGCAGTATCTCTCAGAAGTCAAGATGGGTAAAGGATCACCAATTCCCCCAATGCTGCAGCCAAAAATAGTGGAGCAATATCAGAAAGGAGTTTCTCAGAGAAAAATTGCAAAGAGCTTGAAGTTATCATCATCTACAGTGCATAATATCATCCAAAGATTCAGAGAATCTAGAACAATCTCTGTGTGTAAGGGTCAAGGCCGGAAAACCGTACTGGATGCCCGTGATCTTCGGGCCCTTAGACGGCACTGCATCACATACAGGAATGCTACTGTAATGGAAATCACAACATGGGCTCAGGAATACTTCCAGAAAACATTGTCGGTGAACACAATCCACCGTGCCATTCGCCGTTGCCGGCTAAAAGTCTATAGGTCAAAAAAGAAGCCATATCTAAACATGATCCAGAAGCGCAGGCGTTTTCTCTGGGCCAAGGCTCATTTAAAATGGACTGTGGCAAAGTGGAAAACTGTTCTGTGGTCAGACGAATCAAAATTTGAAGTTCTTTTTGGAAAACTGGGATGCCATGTCATCTGGACTAAAGAGGACAAGGACAACCCAAGTTGTTATCAGCGCTCAGTTCAGAAGCTTGCATCTCTGATGGGATGGGAAACACATCTGGAAAGGCACCATCAATGCTGAAAGGTATATCCAAGTTCTAGAACAACATATGCTCCCATCCAGATGTCGTCTCTTTCAGGGAAGACCTTGCATTTTCCAACATGACAATGCCAGACCACATACTGCATCAATTACAACATCATGGCTGTGTAGAAGAAGGATCCGGGTACTGAAATGGCCAGCCTGCAGTCCAGATCTTTCACCCATAGAAAACATTTGGCGCATCATAAAGAGGAAGATGCGACAAAGAAGACCTAAGACAGTTGAGCAACTAGAAGCCTGTATTAGACAAGAATGGGACAACATTCCTATTCCTAAACTTGAGCAACTTGTCTCCTCAGTCCCCAGACGTCTGCAGACTGTTATAAAAAGAAGAGGGGATGCCACACAGTGGTAAACATGGCTTTGTCCCAACTTTTTTGAGATGTGTTAATGCCATGAAATTTAAAATCAACTTATTTTTCCCTTAAAATGATACATTTTCTCAGTTTAAACATTTGATATATCATCTATGTTGTATTCTGAATAAAATATTGCAATTTGAAACTTCCACATCATTGGAATTTGTTTTTATTCACAATTTGTACAGTGTCACAACTTTTTTGGAATCGGGTTTGTGTATATATATATATATATATACACACAATAAATCTGGGAATAAATAAATAAATCTGGGAATAGATCTGCATTTTTTGGCAGGGATATCCTGCATTCCCGAGGCTAAATATCACATTATTGGGGTCGCTTCAACCCACAGATAAGAAAAACAGCACGCGGCAACAGTGTTAACCTCAATATACTTATTGACTTACTGACATATCCTGACGCACACTTCTCAAAATGTAACAACACGTTGATTCAACGCGGACCACAAGCGCTATGATTGATCTGCCAGAACCCCTCCCTCAGGGATACACATGCTCCCATGGACATGGACA
This sequence comes from Paracanthobrama guichenoti, assembly GCA_018749465.1. Classification (NCBI taxonomy): domain Eukaryota; kingdom Metazoa; phylum Chordata; class Actinopteri; order Cypriniformes; family Gobionidae; genus Paracanthobrama; species Paracanthobrama guichenoti. Next base: position 30,844,338 of record CM031947.1, read on the forward strand.
CAGAAGTATTAATGAAAATCGTCGCGTAGCCCACGGCGTAGAGGCTACAGCGCAGGTCTGAAGCAGAAGTATAAATCAGCCTTTACGCTGCATTCACACGGGGTGTCGGCGTTAACGCTTCTCATTTACTTTGAATGGGTGATGTCATTCGATGCCGAACTGAATTGTGGGTTCCGTCGCGTCGCTTCACTCGCGTTGCAAGCGGCAGAAGTTAAAGATTTCTCAACTTTTCAAGCGCCAATGCAGGCGTCATCCAATCAGATCACCCTATGCAAATACCATATAGCAGTTGCTAGCCAGTTGCGTTCATGCAACCCGAGAGCAGACGCTAGACGAATCGCCAAGATGGCGCCACTGTGTTCGGTCGCCGTTCAAGTCGCTCCGTGAAGACTGTGTTTTTATTTATTATTTTACTCTCTTTTGCTCTCAATTTTTACAAATGTATCATCCGCATTGATCTGCTATGACAACAAAACACTTTTGGACATTGGTTACCGCTACACTGGACTGTTTCAGGACACTTTCACCAATCCTCTGTGGCCATCTGAGATTCGTTGGAATGCCGAGTTGAACAATGGCCAGTCGAGTTGAAGGCGAAGAATCAAGAAACACCGCAGGAAACGTGCTGGGATTCGCAACAGACTGAGAAAAAGGGCATTCAGCCCACCTCTCCCGAGCATTCTGCTCGCAAATGTCCAATCCTTGGAGAATAAGATGGACGATCTTAGAGCCAGGATAAGTTTTCAACGGGACATGAGAGACTGTAACATCTATTGTTTGTCTGAAACATGGCTCACACCCGCGGTCCCGGACACAGCTGTGACGCCGTCTGAGAACTTATCTGTTTTTCGGGTGGAAAGAACAGCCGAGGCCGGTAAATCTAAAGGCGGTGGAGTGTGTTTCATGATCAACAAGAAATGGTGCGATCCCAGAAACATCTCCATTCTTTCGCGATCCTGCTCGCCTCATCTGGAACATTTAACAATCATTTGCCGCCCATTCTATCTGCCGAGGGAGTTTTCCTCGGTCATCGCCACTGCCGTTTACATTCCACCACAGGCAGACACAGGGCTGGCTTTATCTGGCCTTCATGATGTTACCAGCGGCTTCATAAACAAACACCCCAATGCTGCTTTCATCGTCGCGGGCGATTTTAACAAAGCAAACCTAAAGAAAGTCTTGCCAAACTTTCACCAGCACGTCTCCTGTCCTACACGAGGAGCAAACACACTGGATCATTGCTACTCTTTGTTTAAGAACGCCTATAAAGCTCGTTCACTACCAGCTTTTGGCAAATCGGATCATGCCGCCATTTTCCTCACACCTGAATACAGACAAAGGCTCGTTCAGGAACCCCCGGTGAGGTGGGAAGTTAAACACTGGTCACCCCATTCAGAGACCGCGCTACAGGCAGCTCTTGATGATGTTGACTGGGACATGTTCCGGGCAAGTTCATCTGACATCAGCGAGTTCACGGATGTGGCGCTTTGCTTCATCAACACGCTTACAGAGCAAGCCACACAAACAATAACAATAACATCCTTCTCAAAATCAGAAACCGTGGGTGGACAATTCGCTGCAGTGAACACACGCACTGCCGCATACAATGCCGGCCTCCTAACAGGGAATATGAATGACTATAAATCATCCTGCTATGCTCTCCGATGCGTAGTTAAAGCCGCAAAGCTCCGTTATAAGGATCGAGTGGAGTCTCATTTCCAACTCAACGACTCCCGGCGCATGTGGCAGGGACTGAGGAGCATCTGTGCTTTTGGATCTAAATCCTCTGCAGAAGTGAGAGCTGATCCGTTGCTTGTGAACGAGTTAAACTCTTTCTACGTTCGCTTTGATTGTAATCGTGGCAGCGCGACTCCACCAAGTGACGTGTCAGAGGGAATTACTCAGAGCAGCAACAACCACGTGATCTCTGTCTCAGAGGATGAAGTTCGGAGGGCACTCAAGCGTGTGGACGTCAGGAAAGCTGCCGGGCCGGATGGTATTTCAGGTCGTGTTCTGCGGTCCTGTGCTGATCAGCTCGCCGGGTTGTTTACATCCTCGCTACATCTGTGGTCCCCACCTCCTTCAAAAAATCCATCATCATCCCTGTCCCTAAGAACAGTAAACCCTCTTGCCTAAATGACTATCGTCCAGTGGCTCTCACGTCTATGGTCATGAAGGTCTTTGAGAGACTCATTAAAAACACCATTTGCTCCTTCATTCCTGACACTTTGGACCCTCTTCAGTTTGCCTATCGTCCCAATAGATCAACTGAAGATCTCTCATGTCCTCCACTCCTCCCTCACTCACATCGACAGCAAAAGTGGGAACTATGTAAGGCTGCTATTTATTGACTATAGCTCAGCCTTTAACACCATAGTTAAGGATCTCAAACTCCTGGATCCTTCTGAATTCTTCTCTCTGCCACTGGATTGAAGACTTCCTCACTGGCAGGCCTCAGGTGGTGAGAGTAGGCCAGTTCACCTCCACCTCCATCACCCTGAGTGTGGGAGCTCCACAGGGCTGTGTCCTGAGTCCCCTGCTCTACTCTCTCTACACGCATGACTGTTTGTCCACACACAGCTCCACCTCTATCATCATATTTGCTGATGATACTGTTGTCCTGGGCCTCATTTCCAACAACAATGAGACGGCATACTTGGACGAGGTGGAGCAACTAACATCATGGTGCCAGGACAACTGTCTCTCTCTGAATGTTGGCAAGACCAAAGAACTGATTGTGGACTTCAGGAAGAGACAGCAACGGACATACTCCTCTCTCATGATCAGCGGGTCACCAGTAGAGAGAGTGAGCAGCTTCAAGTACCTGGGTGTAAACATCTCAGAGGACCTGACCTGGACTGCACACATTCAGACACAGGTGAAAAAAGCCAGGCAAAGACTGTACCACCTGCGCCAGCTGAGGAAATTCAGGGTTTCACCAGCTATCCTGAAAACGTTCTATTTAGGGGCGATAGAAAGTGTATTAACTCAGTGCATCACAGCGTGGTATGGGAACAGCACCAGTCATGACTGCAAAGTCCTGCAAAGAGTTGTGCGCTTATCCGAGCGTATATCAGGGTCAGCTCTCCCGTCTCTGCAGGACGTCTACACCAAACGCTGCAAAGGTAGAGCTACTAAAATCATCTAGGACTCTAATCACCCTGCAAACCCTCATTTCACGCTGCTGCCATCTGGTAAGCGCTTCCGAAGCCTGATGGCCAAAACTGAGAGACTCAGGAGGAGCTTCTTCTCCCAGGCCACCAGACTCCTGAACTCAAGTCACTTAACATCACGTGACTTCACTTCAGGATAAACATTGACATACTGACACTGCACTGCACTTTCTGTTCTCGTTGTTACTGTGTAACAACCTGTTATAAACCTGTTTGCACATTATACTTTGTACATTTCTGTTAACCACATATTTATAAGCCTACAGTTTACTCACTGCAGTTTATTTCACTTATTTTATTCCACTATATATATATATATAGTACTTTTTTTATTCTATTTCTATTATAATTTCCTCCTTGTGTTTTTAACTGTGAATTTGCACTGTCCATGGAGCGGACCTGTTTACATTTCACTTGTATACGACTTTAAGAATGAGCTCTAGAATGGTTTCACTGATACCACGATTAAATGATCTGTGCAGTGCTTACAAAAACATATTAGCTTTTCTTCACACAGAGAAATAGAGCATGCAGTGTTTTTAGTAATAAAATTACATAAAATAATTCTGTCATTTATATTAACCATAATCAATGTATTTATTAAATGTGAAGAAATATTCAGTGTTCTCAGAGTTTCATTTCTCATTTTGATGAAGAGAATTTCAAGACAAGCAGTTTAAAGTTGGATAAAAATAGCCCATGCCAGTTAAGACAAAAACATGCCGTATGATCTGTAGGCAAATCAACATCTTTAAAATGTGAAAGCTTAGACCTGCAACAGGTGTTTTGATGAGTCATTTGGCTATAAATTACAAGAGAGGCCAAACATTAGCTGATTAATTGAGATTTAGTCAGTCATAAGAGGAGTTCATCATCATTACAGTTTTAATGTGGTATACACAAGACTTGCTCACTACAGTGTAAACACATTACTTCTGGATGTCTTGCTTATTCAATTCCAAAAAAAAGGGAAGAGGAAGTGTTTTCTATTTAGTGTCCACATGTAAATTCCACCCTCAGCAAAATACAGATTCTGTCCTTTCTTATCAGAGGAATCTTGTTAAAATGCTTGCTACGACAAGTTATATAAGCTCAGTAAAGTGCTGTTGGTCATTACTGCTTCTTCAGTTAATCGGTTTGCCTCAAGAAGGGACAGGAATGGTAAAAGTGATTTCTCATTGATCGACTCCACTTTTCAGCCATTTGAAAGGACACACAGATGTTAGTCTGCAGTGGGTGGCAGTTTTCTCCCTACTCACAACAGAAATGTTGCAGGACCATGTGGGAGCAACTGTACACTTTTTATTCAACATGGTTTCTAGGGGATTCTAATGGAATTTCATGAATTCTGACATATTTACACTGTTAAAGAGTTGGATTCTCTTGCTAAACATGACCAAATTTTTAAAACATGAATTGGACGTATTTCTGTGCCAAATACTCTCCTTTAGGATTCAAACAAGTTTCAGAAAGTTTGGCCATGTATGTCAAAATGGGTAGAATTCCTTGTATGGGCACTTCTCCCGACTGAGCGCGTGCGCACATCAACCAGAGCAAAGACAAGAGCATGCCCAACATCAATGTGCTTCATTCGGGTTACTGAAGCCATCTATATATTATATTAAACCCGTCTTTGTTTGAAGTTTGCCTCCTGTCTCATCCCTGCACTGACCAAGTTTGTAACAGAACAACCGACCAAAACTGCTAAGGACTTCTCAACAAAGAAGATGGGGTCCCCATGCACCCCAGGAGAGAGACTTCAACGATGGACCGGCTGTGGAGGCTTTGACAGGACGGTAACCTGCTGGAGAGGAATTTACTGAGCCCTGTTACTTGGTGAACTGGCCAGACGCTTCTCTTTCTGCCTGTTTTCTGATGGGCCTGGACGAGGATACAATTCGCTTCATTGAACCTGCCTGTTCCTTCTCCCTTGTAGAAACTATTAACCTGATTCTATTTCTAAATTGTTCCGAGTTTGAAATTGAAGAGGTTCAAAGCGAAGTGTGTCATCCTCGTCCAGTTCCCTCAGAAAAGCAGGCAGCCTGGTCAGTTCAACCATCGCCAGCTCCCTCCACATATCCCTTCAGTGGATCTCCCCGTTCTGTCCTGCCCGTCCCACAGTCCCAACCATCAAAGACGTCCACCGCTGCGCCCGAGCCCTCATCTCCGGCTAAGATGGCCGCCGCCATGCCAGAGCCAATTGAAGACAGGTGGCTTACAGACTTCTGGAGTAAACAAGTCCCTCCAGCTCTCTGTGAGCCCGCTCCAAGTCTCCGCAAGCCCTTCCTACCACCCCTGAATTCCCCAAAGAATGGGGAAGGGGGGGGGCTATACACAAGTGGGTGGGGAACATGTGGGTGGGGAACATGTGGGTGGGGCTCCTGATCCACCTTGGACTCCCACAGCTCCTGATCCACCAGGGTCTCCCATGGCTCCTGATCCGCCAGGGTCTTCCATGGCTCCTGATCCGCCAGGGACTCCCACGGCTCCTGATCCGCATTGGACTCCCATGGCTCCTGATCCGCCAGGGACTCCCACAGCTCCTGATCTGCCAAGGCCGCCCACAGCTCCTGATCCGCCATGGCCGCCCGATGTCCTAGACCCGCCCTGGAGACCTCCGTACCTGTCTGCACCTCCCCCTCACCTGCATGTAGGTCTCCAGGGTGCCCACCCCCTCTCCCCGGTTGTTACATCTAAGGCATGATGATGCGCTTACAGGGAGGGGGAGGTAATGTTACAAGTCACACCTGTCCTGGACTCCGTTTCCTAGTATCCTCCCTGTCTCACACCTGAACTCACTCCCTCATCATCTCTGCCATTCTCTCTGGATTCCCTGCACCTGGTCTTTGTTGTCAGCACTCCCTTCATAATGGACTCACTTTCCTTCACTCCTTGTCCGTTGTTAATGTTGTATTGTGTTATCCTGGTTTTTGGCTACATTTTATTCCTGATATATATTAAACCCGTCTTTGTTTGAAGTCCACCTCCTGTCTCATCCCTGCACCAACCCAGTTTGTAACAAACACATTTACAGAAATGTTGATTAATGTGTATTATCCTTATAAATAAATATATAAAAATAAATATGCAGTTTGGGGATGCAGCTTGTTTATCCAGAGCAGCAACGGAGTTCTGCAAGTGTCTTTGTTTGTTCCCGGTCATGAGTCGAACCCGCAGGCGGTGAGTGAAACTGCATAAAATGTCTGTTTTCAAGTGCATAATGTAAACAACATGAAAGTACAGTGAATCGAAAGTTATCCAGGGACAATCCATTATGTACTGTGTGTGTGTGTGTGTGTGTGTGTGTGTGTGTGTGTGTGTGTGTGTGTGTGTGTGTGTGTGTGTGTGTGTGTGTGTGTGTGTGTGTTTTACGCAAAACTTTTGCAATATTTTCTAAATGACGATGAAAAAATGATGCCATTTAAGGCATGGATTCGTATTTTCGAGAATTATGTCTTGGCCATGGACGAAGAGCTATCGGAAGCCCGAAAACGCGCTTTACTGATTCACTGCCTGGGGGCAGAAGGCCAGAGACTATTCTACATGCTCACGGTTGCAGATGATAAGTATGACACAGCATTGCAAGCCATTCGCACATTCTTCGAGACAAAAGTGAATGTGGTAGCTGAACGGTACAGATTTCGCCAGCGAGGACAACGTCATGGTGAAACTACGGATCAATATGTTGCGGGGGTAAAGGAGCTTGCGGCTAAATGCGAATTCTGAGCCATGGAGGAGGAAATGATCTGGGACCAACCTGTTGAAAAAAACTAATTCAAACTGCATACGGGAAAGTTTACTCCTAGAAGTGGATCTTACTTTGAGAAAAGCTGTCACAATTGCCAGCCAAATAGAAACGGCAGTGGCAGAGGCAAATGTGATGTACCGGCAGATGTACAAGTCATTCAACGGTCACATCATCAGCACAACAGACCTGGCCGTTAAATGGGGTAAAATGCACAGTCATTAAGAGGAGCGACGAGGAGCTGAGATCATATACAGCAAGCAGCGTCCTACAGCTGAACTGTTCGTTGTGAACACTGGCACTGCGGAGTTGGGACAAGACTTGTTCGCGGCCTTAGAACTGCAGCTGTTAGATTTACATATTTACATTTACATTTATGCATTTGGCAGACGCTTTTATCCAAAGCAACTTACACTGCATTCAAGGTACACATTTTTACATTTTGTCAGTTCTTGCTTTCCCTGGGAATCACACCCATGACCTTGACGTTGCTAGCACCACGCTCTTATTGTTTGAGCTACAGGAAAGCAAGATGGCCGTATTGTTACATCGTCATGCTGCACAATAAATTCAGCTGACGTTAGTGCGAAGCCCAAGAAACTGGGTTGTGCACAAGGATTTACACACCTAGTCAAAGTTCGTGCCGATGTGAAACCAATACAGCAGAAACTGTGCCACCTTCCATTTGCGATGCTGTGTCACAGGAATTAAAATGATTCATTCAGCAGGATGTGATTGAACCTATTGAATCTTCAGAATGGGTCTCACCAAAAGATGGAAACATTCGACTTTGTGTGGACTTGCGAAATAAGCCATGTGGACTTAACCAAATAAGGCCATTGTGGTGGACAGTTTTCCACTTCCCCATATGGAAGAAATGTTCACAGAACTGAGGGGATCAACTGTCTTTTCAACACTAGATCTTCAAAGCGCCTATCACCAAATCCTACTGCATGAGGATAGCTGCAGCCTCACTTCATTTATCACTCATGAAGGCTTATTTCACTATAAGCGAGTACCTTATGGACTGGCGTCAGAGCCGAGTTGCTTTCAGAGACTAATGTCGACCATACTTAAAGGACTTGCATACTTAAAGGACTTGCACATGTTACTTGGACAACATCATTGTCTCAGGAAAGACCGTTAAGGAACATGACAGGTACTTGAACACAGCACTTCAGTGTCTAGAAACAGCTGGACTTTGACAAATGTCACATCAGACAGACAGAGCTGTCGTTCTTGGGACACACAATCTCAGATGAAGGACTTCAGCTGGATGCTTCTCATGTCTATGCAGTCTCAAAAGCTCCACCACCAACTGACACCACCAGCTTATGCTCTTTCCTTGGGCTCCATTACATTACCATTACAGAGCAGTAGCCCTGTGCTGGAGGATGATGTGGAATTGGTCGCGCTGACTTCAACCCTCACAGCCATATCTGCTGATGAATTCAGGGCTGCAGGGGCTGCCTGCTCAATATGCGGTAAAGTACGTGCCTTACTGGCGACCAAGTGGCCAAAATCTAGTTTAGGACCTGATCTGTTACCATATTACAAAATCTCTTCAGGATGATTATGTGGTAAGTGGCACACACAGACGTTTAGTACCAGAGACCTTGCGTGCGAAGTTCATTGCATTGGCTAACGATACACATCAAGGCATTGTTAGAACCAAGCAAAGACTCAGAGAACTGTATTGTTGGCCGGGTATGAATGCTTAGGTTGAGATTATGTGTCAAATTGATGACAAGTCAGCAGTCGTTTGCACTCCGCCACTCCAGCCTGTACTTCTCCAAACTCGCTATAGACATCGTGGGGCCCTTTGACAAAGCTCCAGCAGAATGTCGTTTTGCTGTAACTTTAGTGGACTACTTTAGTAAGTGGCCAGAGATTGCTTTCATGCCTCAGGTAACCTCTTCAGTGGTTATTCGATTTCTTTCAACTGTGTTCAGCCGTGAAAGTAACCCGAAGGAGCTGATCTCTGACCACAGCTCTCAATTTATGTCATGTGAGCTTGAGGTGTTCCTCCAAAACCAAGGAATTATGCATCGAACTTCGTCTGTGTATTATCCTCATGCCAATGGAGAGGTTGAACGTTTTAACCGTACTTTGAAGAACACATTTCTAACTGCTTCCCTGGAAGGCAAAGGATGGAAAGAATTCACAAGAGAATTCTTACAGGCATACCGTGCTACACCTCATTCGACTACTCAGCGTTCACCCGCTGAATTGTTACAAGCAAGAACGATGCGTACTAAACTTCACATCTCAGGATTACAGAAAATGCAGCGTCTTCAGCAACCATGTGCACAGAAAATTGTGGATCGAGTGAAACACATGCAGAAGAGCTCAAAAACATACACTGATCGCAAGCGTGGGGCGACGGAAGTGTCATTTAAACAAGGATCATTTGTTTGGGTGAAGCGACCAGTTATCCTTCCTAAGCTTCAATCTGCATTTTCCAAACCATTGAAAGTACTGCAAAAGACTGGCCCTTACACTTATAAACTGTCTGATGGGCGTACTTGGAACGCGTCTCACCTCACACCTTTCTCTTATGGGAAGGAGAAGAGTGAGGTATAGGAACTGGCTAAATTTGATTATGACTGTACAATGCAAACCATACCAGTGAGTCAGCCGGAAAGACAGGTTAGAGTTAGACGAGCACCAGTGTCCCGGGCTCGGGACTATGTTATGAACTAAAGGCGGTTCATTGATTCCATGTGAATAGTATTTTACATGGGGGAGTGATAAGGTACAGATACATATAGTAAGGTGATGTTCTGTAATGCATGTTGTGCGTTTGTGGAATTCAAGGGAAAATGTTAAGTTCATGATTGAAATGTTACTGTTATTCATTGCCATTGTGTAAAATAAATAAATAAATAAATTAATTTGGCCATTGTACAGAACATAAGTGAATACCAAGTACAATTGTTAAAAGAGAGCGAGATGTGGTCTCACCACTTGTCCTGTGGGTGGCACTAGTAGATCTAAATGTACAGGAGTGTACCAGGAGGTGGGGATGAGTGAGTCTGAGTAAAAAGCATGTTCATAAGTTATCTCTGTGTTGTGTGCATCTTTTCAAATACATAACACCCTTGTTAGTCTCCATGACAACTAATTTTCTATTAATAAATAGAAAGTTTTGTTAATAAATACTGCTGCGCTTAGATTCTCACCCCCTTCTCTGCTCACCGTGACAGTTAGTCACAAACATGTCTTGTTTAGTTTAATTTTATTGTTATTTTTAGTTTCGTAGTCATGTACTGTTTAGTTTCTTTTTAGTTACTGTTTTTTTTTTTCTGCACAACAATAATTGAATCTTTGATGACGTAATTTACCCTTATTCCACAAGGTGGCAATGTCTAATACAGAATGATGATGTGACGTTTCACTCATAATTAGCACAGGCAGAAAACAAAAGAATAGGAAGTATCATCAGCAAAGCTTAAAATGGTTTAGCGATTTACTGCAGAACAAGAACTGAACACAATCAAATATTAGTGTCACTGTCACTTGATGGTGGATCTGGTGAAGAAGCTGTCAGCGATCAAAATATTGATTTTGAAGATGTTGAAAATTACAGTTTTGAAAATATGCGTGAGATTGCGAATATGCGAAAGGAGCTCTGACGAGGACAGTGATGATGGTTTAAAACATTTGCTCAAACTGAACCTTTCCAAGCTCCAAAAGGTAACAAAATGTGCTTTATTTAATTCTTCTGTAATTGTTACTCTAATATCAGGAGAGTTTTATATTATCGCGACAGGTAGAGATCCATCCATGTTAGATATAGATCTGGGTCGCTTAAGACCGAATATGTAATAATGATTGGCGAAACATTCATGTGTATTAGTAAATGTTGACATTATAGACTAAGGTTAATAAATGTTGTAGGAGTAATTGTTTATTGTTAGTTCATGTTAACAAATATAGTTAACTAATGTTAACAAATTAACCTTATTGTAAACCAATTTTACTCATAATTATAGGGAGGGGGACTTGAACAAACCCCAAACACTAAGTATTACACTGTAACTACTGTATAGGATCTTGTCTGTTACCGTTTGTGATATGGATATGAATGAAACCTTAAATTGTGTGACTTGCACTAGGGTTAAAGGCTGCTGTTCTTGGAAATGCCATTTGCACGATGGACAATAAAACAGTTGAAAAATACCACATAGATCTGATGCAAGGGAAGCTTGTGGGGATGGTCTTTTTTAAACCTTTGGCTATAAACAACAACTCACATCATGCTAACACATTAGCATGATGAAGGAACATTTAACATTTTCTAATTATTCATTGCATTTAGTAGATTAACATAATGCTTCACATATGCTCAAAATATCATAAGAGAGCAGTCTGGCTCTATTGTAACAACATATTGTCATACGTTATAAATACAACATAGGCACATTGAGACAAAATCTTAAATGCACGATTCATGTCCTCTCACTCCATGAACGTCTGATGGAAGCGTATTGATCCAGCTCTCTCATGAGTGGCTTTATTGAATCATCTTGAGAAGTTCTGTGATTGATTGACTACAAAAATCACTGTTAGCATCACGTGATTTTAACTCACTCCGTGGTTTAGCTTTGTTGTTGGAGATTTCGCAAATGATACTCTACATACTTCTACTATTGGTGGCATTATCAGTGTAAACATTTCTTATCTTGTATGAGAGAAGATGTGTCACCAAATATTGTACTCGTGTCACTGTAAAGTAGAACAATTAACATTAAGAATGGTCAGCACTGAGTTTTGACTATATGAGTCAGATTATGGAGAGGAGGAGGCCAGTTCAGAAAATGTCTTCTGGGACTTTCTATTATTTACAGTCTGCCTTCCTGTAGACTCAATGTGAGTTGACAGCAGCCATAAGAAGCTCATGAATAAAACCATGGGTGCTTAAAAGCAAGAGAGGATTCACAAAGATTGTGAATTGCATGTTGTCACTGGCCAAGGGTGATGGGTTGTATGTTTTGGGTGTTTGAAAAAAGGAGATGAGCTCAGTTAATATCTCATAAAGCAAGACTTATGTCCTTGACTTCTTATTTCCCTCAATTTCCTAAAATAGCTTGAGTAAAACCTAAAGTAGTGTCAGCAAACATTCATAAATGGGCTCACTGAAACCTAAATCACACTGATTTAATGCAAGTTTTATGCCTCATTGTTGAACTGTCTTATGCGATATAAAATGCATATACAGAGGGTTCCAGAATGAGGCCACTACTTTTGTGCTCTTTTTTTATGTGGTATAAAATTTGTATTACAAATTATTAGCGACCCGGATCTATATCTAACACAGATGGATCTCTACCTGCCGCGATAATATAAAACTCTACTGATATTACAGTAACAATTACAGAACAATAAAATAAAGCATATTTCGTTACCTTTTGGAGCTTGAGAGGGTTCAGTTTGAGCAGATGTTTTATACCATCATCACTGTCCTCGTCCAAGCTCATTTCAGTACTCTCAGCATCTGGCTCATTTTTGCAATCTCAAACATATTCTCAAAACTATAATTTTCAACATCTTCAAAATCAATATTTTGATCGCTGAGAGCTTCTTTACGAGATCCGCCATCAAGTGACAGTCACACTAATATTTGATTGCATCAGTTTTGCTGATGATACTTCCTATTCTTTTGTTTTCTGCCTGCAGTAACTATGAGTGAAAAGTCACTTCATCATTGTGTATCAGACAAGGTGAATTGCACTTATTCAGTCATCAAAGATTCAATTATTGTTGTGCAGAAAAAAAAAATATATTTATAAATATATTTACTGTCACAGTTATGTTCTGTTTTGTTCATGGACTTTCAGTGTGTTTTCAGTTGTCACATCTCGCCACTCATCTGTCCCCATGGTTACCCTAGTTAGTTTAGTTCTGTTCAGCTGTGCTTGTCAATTAACTTGTTTCTGTTTGCTATTTAAGTTCTCCTGGTTCCTTCAGTCTCTGTCTGGTCTCATCTATGTGTATTGTTACCTACTTGTATTGACTCACCTGAGATTCCTTGATCATTAAAACTTCGTTTGAGAATTGTATCAGCCCATCTTCGTATTCCAGCCTGCACACGCCCATGACAGAAGACCGGACCAAGAATGGATCTGTATAGTGTCGAGTCCCAGTTGAGAATACACCCTGTCTCTGTCCAGAGCCCAGTGACGTCCCCTGTCTACATCCATAGCCCAGTGATATCCCCTGTCTCTGTCCAGAGCCCAGTGATGTCCCCAGAACCAGCGAGGGACCACTGGTTTATCGACTTTTGGACGGCGATGTCTCCCAGGTGTGCTCGCTGTGGGTCTGCCAGTCTTTAGATCCATCATGGCTGGTGGATCCACGGCTTCTGCCTCCATCCTCCGTGACCAAGACTCCACCTCAGCCCTTGGTCCATTAGCGCCACCCTGGCTCTTACCTCCCTCAGCTCCACCGTGGCCCGTCAGTCCACCAGTAATGCTGGGCTCCCTCGTCCCTCCGATTGCGCCTTAGTCGTTTGTCAACCTGCCCTCGTCTTGGGACTTCACTCCTCTGGCTTCACCTCGTCCCTTCGTCCCTCTGTCTCTGTTGGGCTCCTCACTCCCTCCAGCTCCATCTTGGGCCTCAGTCACTCCAGCTCCACCGTGGCCTTCTGGATCCCCACCGGCGCCTCAGTTGCCAGAACCGTGGGCATCGCCAGGCCCCGCCGGATCTTCAGTGTTGCCATGGCTCATCATCTCTATTGCGACACCCTGGCCTCCACTGGCACCTGCTCCGCCTCCGTCAGTCAGACCCTCGAAGTCGTTGGTCCTTTCTCCTCCATGGTTCCTCCCAACGTCAACTCCGCCCTGGTCCCTCCTGTGTCTTCTGCCGACCCTTCACCTGCACATCGTCCTCATCCAAAGCCTCCTCAGGTCCCCCTCAGCAGCCCTCTTCATCCTGTTACGGCACAAGGTCAAGCCTTGTTGGAGGGGGCATAATGTCACAGTTATGTTATGGACTTTCAGTGTTTTCAGTTATCACATGTTTCTTTGTTCAGTTTCCCACCACTCATCTGTCCCCGTGGTTACCCTCATTAGTTTAGTTCTATTCAGCTGTGTCTTGTCAATTAACTCATTTCTGTTTGCTATTTAAGTTCTCCTGGTTCCTTCAGTCTCTGTCCGGTCTCATCTATGTGTATTGAATGTGTTGTTACCTACCTGTATTGAATCACCTGATATTCCTTGTTCATTATAACTTTGTTTGAGAATTGTATCAGCTAGGGCTGCAACTACCGATTATTTTGATAATCGATTAGTTGGCCAATTATTTTTTCAATTAATCAATTAATCGGATAAAAATGCCCCTTTTTTTTCTGACAAAACATACTATTCCACATCCTGCCCAATGCTGTCCTTCAAACAAACGTGTCAGCTGAGTGCTATGTACACACACATAGTGAATATATTTATCTTTACTAAAATTAACCATGGTTTTACAATGAACAAAACAATTATTAAAAAGAGTTATTGTATTTATTCAATGGTAACCACAAATTAACCATAGTTTTGCTTCAAATCCATAGTTTAACTATATGGTATTTGTGTGGTTATACAAATGGTAATCAATACGGCAAAAACATTATTTATATTTTTTATTATAATAAAAACATGGTTAATTTCCATAAGTGTATATCTGTGCTATAGCCTACATTATGTGCAAAAAAAGTCACTAAGCAAAAGGAGTTTAAATCTACATTAAAATAATATTAAAGAAAAACAAAAACACAAAAAACCAAAAACACAAACTCAGTGTTACCAGATAACAGGAATGTTCTGCAGGAACACACACACACACACACACACACACACAAACACTATGGACACAGTACCTGTACTGTCATTTCGTTATCCTGTAGAAACGTCTTACATGTAGATTCAAGATTCAAAAGTTTTATTTGTCACATACACAGTTATATACAACCGGCAGTGAAATGTAAACAGGTCCGCTCCATGGACAGTGCAAATTCACAGTTAAAAACACAAGGAGGAAATTATAATAGAAATAGAATAAAAAAGTACTATATATATATATATATATATGTAGAATTATAAATAAATCAAGTCAAGTAGAAAAAATTAAAAATAAAAATAAAGAAGTGGAATAAAATAAGTGAAGTAAACTGTGCAGTGAGTAAACTGTAGACTTATAAATATGTGGTTAACAAATGTACAAAGAAGTATAATGTGCAAACAGGTTTATAACAGGTTGTTACACAGTAACAACGAGAACAGAAAGTGCAGTGCAATGTCAGTATATCGATGGTCACGTGATGTTAAGTGACTGAGTTCAGGAGTCTGATGGCCTGGGGGAAGAAGCTCCTCCTGAGTCTCTCAGTTTTGGCCATCAGACTTCGGAAGCGCTTACCAGATGGCAGCAGCATGAAATGAGGGTTTGCAGGGTGATTAGAGTCCTTGATGATTTTAGTAGCTCTACCTTTGCAGCATTTGGTGTAGACGTCCTGCAGAGACGGGAGAGCTGACCCTGAGATACGCTCGGATAAGCGCACAACTCTTTGCAGGACTTTGCAGTCATGACTGGTGCTGTTCCCATACCACGCTGTGATGCACTGAGTTAGTACACTTTCTATCGCCCCTAAATAGAAAGTTTTCAGGATAGCTGGTGAAACCCTGAATTTCCTCAGCTGGCGCAGGTGGTAGTCTTTGCCTGGCTTTTTTCACCTGTGTCTGAATGTGAGCAGTCCAGGTCAGGTCCTCAGAGATGTTTACACCCAGGTACTTGAAGCTGCTCACTCTCTCTACTGGTGACCCGCTGATCATGAGAGGGGAGTATGTCCGTTGCTGTCTCTTCCTGAAGTCCACAATCAGTTCTTTGGTCTTGCCAACATTCAGAGAGAGACAGTTGTCCTGGCACCATGATGTTAGTTGCTCCACCTCGTCCAAGTATGCCATCTCATTGTTGTTGGAAATGAGGCCCAGGACAACAGTATCATCAGCAAATTTGATGATAGAGGTGGAGCTGTGTGTGGACAAACAGTCATGTGTGTAGAGAGAGTAGAGCAGGGGACTGTGGAGCTCCCACACTCAGGGTGATGGAGGTGGAGTTGAACTGGCCTACTCTCACCACCTGAGGCCTGCCAGTGAGGAAGTCTTCAATCCAGTGGCAGAGAGAAGAATTCAGGCCGAGATCCAGTAGTTTGGCGGTTAGCTTAATGGGAACTATGCTGTTAAAGGCTGAGCTATAGTCAATAAATAGCAGCCTTACGTAGTTCCCACTTTTGCTGTCGATGTGAGTGAGGGAGGAGTGGAGGACATGAGAGATCTTCAGTCAATCTATTGGGACGATAGGCAAACTGAAGAGGGTCCAAAGTGTCAGGAATGAAGGAGCAAATGGTGCTTTTAAATGTATATTCAATTACAAGCTGTTATCCCTTTACATTACTACTCTCATAAAAAACGTTGACTTTTAAATCTAAATTTAGCGTCCAACAGCAGATATTTCAGCTAAATTAATGTTTTTGCGCTGAATATTAATTATGTCCCTCTCGACTGCGTTCTGTCAGTTTGACGCGCATGCGCGCGCCCGCCGCTCGTTCAGTGAAGTTTGAAATTTAACGCAGACTGTCAGGACGCACTTTCATGCAAAATGGAATTACTCGCGTGATTTAGTATAATTTACAGATAAGGATATAACTACTGTTCTTGATATAGATCAGTGGCTATAAACTGTAAAATTAACGTTTCGCGCTGAGGACGCAGACCCCCCACACACACATCTGTGACAGGGTATGTTAAACGCTAATGCATTCGCTTGAAGCTTTAAATAAAGACTTCTCATGTTTTGGGCGCTTGGATCATGTATCTTTCCTGCATTCTGTTTCCACTCCACTATTTCTAGATGCATATTTTGTCCATAAAAATGCATTATTCAGTGCTGTCATTTGGCGCGACTGGTGGAAGATTTGCATACAGAGAGCAGACCCGACTAATCGATTAATGAGAATCGTTATCGATGATTTTCATGATCGATTATTTTATCGTTGTTGCAGCCTAGTATCAGCCCGTCTTCGTCTTCCTGCCTGCATTGACAGTTACACACCTAGGGTCGTTAGCGATCCCTATACAATTTTTATAAAAATGAACAGGAAAACTTTTATAATTTTATTTTTTTCTTACATTGTTTAAAATTAATTGATTGAGGAATACTAAGAGGGTTGATGTCTAACTTTAAAAAATTAAGGAGGAAGGTAGTGAATGACGTCCCAGGTCACTAAAGACCTGAGGTATGCATTTAAGGGTTAAGAATAATATTTTGAGTGAAATTACCCGTTTACCCTTTTACAGGGTCTCCTTGTTACAATGTAATTATTTAAGAGCTGGGTAATAATAATTAACTAAATGTACTTACTGTAGGGTTATGATGAAGGTGTGGTGAATGTAATTATTCATAATTTCCAGTTAGGGGAGCGCGGGGCACAACCTAACGCAGGGTTAGTTGTAACACGCATGGTTTAACACTTTCCACACATGCCAGGATGACGAAACTTTGTGTATTTACTAGCTGCCATATCAACATTATTTAGAGAAAAAATTGTGCCAAAATTAAGAAATCTTTGGAAGATATCAAGGAACATTTATTTAATCATAGCAAAAGTAAATTTCTTATTTAAGTTTATTTTTCATCTCTGATTTTTGTGTTTATTTAAAATAAGACAAATCAGATATTATTGTAATCTTATATCTGTTATTTAACAGTTGAGATGGTTCTTTAATGCTGATCTAACAGCAGAAGACACGAGCCGTGGTTTAAATCCCAGTTGTTCAGGTGGGGTGTGTTCTAACACTGCGTTACAATGAGCCCCTATTAGAGCTATGCTATTATATTCTATACTTTTATGAATTCTATTGAGAAACCATGAGAAAAGGGTGAATAATGACTGAGAGTCAATGTTCAGAAATTATTCATTATTATAATGTTTTTCACTATGCTGTATAGCTGTATTTAGCGATGTGTTTGATGTCAAACTCAAAAATTAGTATCTTTTTTAATGATTAAAAAATGCCATTCTTTTATTTTAAAAAGTTAATAATTGTATTTTATTGACAACATATTTTAGTTTGTCTTGGATATGTTTTTGATTATATCAGGTAACATTTTGAGCTGTCGTTTGGTCATGTTACAATGTACCTCATCTATGGGGCATGTTGTCACATTTCACTTCCATTCTTTCGGGGTAAATCAAGAAAAAAGTATACACTGTATTAATGAAACAAAACCACATATTTGTACTAGACATGTGGGAAATTAATGTGGGAAAAAATAAATACTCTGAACCCCAAGTGGATTTACACAAACTGAGTCAGTCAAAAAGTGTTAGGTTGTGCCCCGCTCTGCCCTATTACTACAGTAACTACATGTAACGTGTAACAAAGACACTGTTAAATAAAGTGCAAAAATGGTACTATTGTGCAGGATCTCATGTTTTTAAAAGCAAAAATGTGTTCTGTGTGATTGGCTCCTTGCACATGTCACTCAGAAGTCAAAAACATGTTGTCAAATTGGACAGATAGTAAAACCTCATCTGTGTAGATGAAGAAGTACTCAGTTTAAAGGTAATTTCCATTAAATTGAAATCAGTATTTTCATGCTAATGTACCACCTGCGCCAGCTGAGGAAATTCAGGGTTTCACCAGCTATCCTGAAAACTTTCTTTTTAGGGGCGATAGAAAGTGTATTAACTCAGTGCATCACAGCGTGGTATGGGAACAGCACCAGTCATGACTGCAAAGCCCTGCAAAGAGTCGATGCGCTTATCAAGCGCATCTCAGGGTCAGCTCTCCCGTCTCTGCAGGACGTCTACACCAAACGCTGCAAAGGTAGAGCTACTAAAATCATCAAGGACTCTAATCACCCTGCAAACCCTCATTTCACGCTGCTGCCATCTGGTAAGCGCTTCCGAAGCCTGATGGCCAAAACTGAGAGACTCAGGAGGAGCTTCTTCCCCCAGGCCATCAGACTCCTGAACTCAGTCACTTAACATCACGTGACCATCAATATACTGACATTGCACTGCACATTCTGTTCTCGTTGTTACTGTGTAACAACCTGTTATAAACCTGTTTGCACATTATACTTCTTTGTACATTTGTTAACCACATATTTATAAGTCTACAGTTTACTCACTGCACAGTTTACTTCACTTATTTTATTCCACTTATTTTCTTTTCTACTTGATTTATTTATAATTCTACACACACACACACACACACACATTCACATTAACTGTGAATTTGCACTGTCCATGGAGCGGACCTGTTTACATTTCACTGCCGGTTGTATATTCTGTATATAACTGTGTATGTGACAAATAAAACTCTTCAATCTTGAATCTTGAATGTGTGAATGGTATCTTAACTGTAAAAAAAGGGCAGAAACACCTTGTTTGTGTGAACAGCAGATATGGAAAATTTTAAGTATTTCCTATTTACATGCTAACTGGCATTGTTTTACATTTTTCAGAATTCTAAAACTTTCTGTATTTCCAAATGTAAATAATTAAGTGGTCTCAGAGTTTGGATCCCACTATTTACATAAGCAGATAACATTCATTACGGCTAATTTAACGAATGCTTGTCATCCTGCGGAAGCCCTGCAGCGTCTTGGGACTAAATGCCTTGTTCAGGGCTACAGTGGTGATAGGAGAGCTCAGTATGCCTGAACTTTTTTCATAATCTCATTAAGATTCCATATTGTCTTAACAAGCAGCAGAAATTATATCACTCATTATGTCTTTGAAAGTACATCAGTGGAATGAAGATTTCAAGTGTGCTACATCACAGAGTCTCGTCTGAGGCAGGGATTATAGACTGAAAACAACAATGCACATACTGCTAGATTACAACATGACATTTGATTCATGCAAAACATATGTTTAAAAATTCATTAATAACCAGTCAGGACTTCTTTTTAAATGTACATATTCAGATGATATTAAAAGATGAATTGACCATGGCATGTGGTTATTCTACAATGATCTATAATGAATGTTTGAACACTGTTGTGCTCTTGTATTCACTTAAACTCAAATAGATAATCTATTAAGCAAGAATCATAAATGCTTTATTGCTGATGCAAATATCTGAATGACGACTAATGCATATTAACATAACTGGAAGTGATTACAGCAACAACTAAAAAGTAGCCTACTGAAACAACTTCTTGTTTATTAAATATTGTTAAGTGACTTAATTGAGACTGGAAAGTAACAAAGTTCACAACCAATTTCACTTTCATAAGCTGATGTATTTCAGTTTCAAGGATCATGAAATGTTGGTTTTACATACCAGAATAAAGCCAGGTGAAAGCAAGGGGAAGGGATGATTCAAGATTCAAGATTGAAGAGTTTTATTTGTCACATACACAGTTATATACAGAATATACAACCGGCAGTGAAATGTAAACAGGTCCGCTCCATGGACAGTGCAAATTGTAGAATTATAAATAATCAAGTCAAGTAGAAGAAAAAAGTAAAAAAATAAGAATAAAGAAGTGGAATAAAATAAGTGAGGTAAACTGTGCAGTGAGTAAACTGTAGACTTATAAATATGTGGTTAACAAATGTACAAAGAAGTATAATGTGCAAACAGGTTTATAACAGGTTGTTACACAGTAACAACGAGAACAGAAAGTGCAGTGCAATGTCAGTATATTGATGGTCACGTGATGTTAAGTGAGTTCAGGAGTCTGATGGCCTGGGGGAAGAAGCTCCTCCTGAGTCTCTCAGTTTTGGCCATCAGACTTCGGAAGCGCTTACCAGATGGCAGCAGCGTGAAATGAGGGTTTGCAGGGTGATTAGAGTCCTTGATGATCTTAGTAGCTCTACCTTTGCAGCGTTTGGTGTAGACGTCCTGCAGAGACGGGAGAGCTGACCCTGAGATACGCTCGGATAAGCGCACGACTCTTTGCAGGGCTTTGCAGTCATGACTGGTGCTGTTCCCATACCACGCTGTGATGCACTGAGTTAATACACTTTCTATCGCCCCTAAATAGAAAGTTTTCAGGATGAAAATTAATCATCATCCAAAAAGGAAAGACATTACAGAGGTGGATCAAAAGAAAAACAAAGATATATAAAGGTTTTTTTTTTTTTTTTTTTTTTTTTTTTACATTCCTGTTCCCCATGTACATACTATGTACTTATTATTGTAATTACAATAACTGGGTAATAACTACCTATCCCTAAACATAACCCATGTAGTTACCTTATACTTTCTTAGGTAAGACACAACACTGTAAATTACACATAAGTGCATGTACTGTAATATAAAGTGCAACTGTTTTTGTTTTGTTTTTACTTGGGATAATCGTGCACAATAAGACCAGGAATGTGCATTAGGAAAGTAAATAAATAAATAATCTATTTTGGATTTATGTTGTCTGTAGTGCTTTTATGCTCTGATGATATCATCCAGCTGGTATTATTTTTCAGAAGCCTGTCGTCCATGAGAGCCTTTCAGTCTGCCATGTTATGGATATTTCAACCTAGTAAATTTTAAGAGGAAGAGGTTCCCAGAGACGAGTCCTCATGCAGACTCTCTGAATGTTTTTGTCAGTCTTGCCACGGCAACCCCAGACGGGAAGAGAGGTAAGCTGCTTGTGCAGTGCTGGTATAAAATCAACTGTAAATTGCATTAAAGCTGCTGTAGGCGCAGTGCCATAAAATGCATTTCTCAAAGTGACAAAACTACTTCACTGTGTGTGTGTGTGTGTGTGTGTGTGTGTGTGTGTGTGTGTGTGTGTGTGTGTGTGTGTGTGTGTGTGTGTGTGTGTGTGTGTGTGTGTGTGTGCATGTGTAGGCTATGTGTGTAAAGCTTTTGTTATAGTTCTAGACATTGATTGCATGCAAGAAATTGAATTAAGGAGAAACAAGACACAAACAGGGCTGGCAAAACTGATTGCTACCAACATATTGTCCTTATACCCTAGAGTATGTATAGACAAAAGTATTGAGGAAACCTGACCAGTACACCAACATGGACTTTAATATCATTGCATTCTAAATAGATAGACATTAATATGGAGCTGGTCCCCTCTTTGCAGCTGTAACAGCTTCCACTTTTCTGGGAAAGCTTTCACACACCATGAACACACACCCGGAGCAGTGGGCAGTCTTTTTTTTTCAGCAATTGGGGGTTAGATACCTTGCTCAAGGGCACCTCTGTTGTTCATTCACTCCCTCCACCTATATTTCCTGCCAGCACTGAGACTCAAACCTTCGACCTGCAAGTTTTCCCAGTCCTGTTTGTGTCAGTATATTGTATATAGTATACAGTATGTTGTTTTATATTGCTGCAGCATATGGTTTTTAGTAAATGAGCCAAACGTGTTTATATCCACACTTCTAAATTAGTCACTTTTTTCTCCCAGAATAGCCCAATCAGCCATGCCTATGTCATTTAATGTGACAAAGCTCTGTTAGATGTAATGATTATTGAACACCATATAAATTAGATGTTATGTGCTCGGTATGGTAATACATTAGATTATCACACACACAGTTATCACGACATGTGTGTTTAGTTTCTTTTTTATGTTATTTTAGTTTGCATTCATCAGTTACCTGTGTTTCCTTTGTTCATAGTTTCCCGCCAGTCATCGGGTGTCATGGGGCGAATTCCAAATGCCGCTTTTGCACCCTAAGGGCACTTTGGGAAGGGGACACCATTTGTTGGAGCATTCCAAATGAAAGTGAAATAAATCCCTTCATGAAGGGCTCTTCCACAGGTCCGTTAGCAAAGGGAACATGCAATGGTCACTTCAAGGAATTTAATTATTTATGGTCATGTTCTGCCCTTTAGAAGTGAGTACACTCAAAAAAAAATTATTCAGGCCCTTCATAGATATGACACATTTAAATTCTGTTCACTTTACTTAAACATCTAATTTTGTCACAACTTAGTTTAATTGTGTTCAATCAACCTAATATATTTAAAACTGAAGTTTACTTAATTAAGTTGTGTTAAAACTACTAAATATTTGTGTTGACATAACTAACTGGGCAGTGGATCTGTAGTTCCCAGCATGCAAATGTAAATTTAGGGATTAAAGTGTTACTTTATGTGTTTTTCTGTAAAGGGAAAGATGTTGTTAGTTAATGTTAGTGTTTAATGATCAGTTATGTTGGTCATTTAGAGGAGTTTCTGTAATGTGTTTTAATTTTGTGGTTACCGTTATGCTGTAGGCACTCAGTGATCTATGCTAATGTCAGGAGTGACACCTCTTTTCTTCATAGATTGTGTATGATGATGAATGAAACTGCTTATAATTGATTTTCCAATTAAATGTTTTGATTTAAGTTTGACAAGTATAAAAAAAGTAATGTTATAAGTATATAAATATAATTTAAACTGCATTCAATAAAATTGAGTTGTACCAACTCAATTACATTTCATTGCATGAATTAGTTTTTTATGAGTTGAGGCTACACATATTTATTGGATGGAAAACCTGCCCTCAATGAAATTGAGTTTGTCCAATGAGTTTTTTTTTTTTTGAGTGTAGGGCATAGGGATGTCATCGCTATCTCACTACCAATTTGTTCATATTTGTGCGAGGTGGCTAATTCATATGAATTCATACAGTGCAGCGATGGGTAGGTTTTAGGGCCGGGGTTAGGTCATTCATATGAAATCATACGAATTGACCAACCTGTCAAATACATACGATTTAGCAAACATCTTACAAATTCTTACAAGAGAGATCGTACAAATTCATACGAATTAGCCACCTCGTAAAATACGTACGAATTTCCGTGAGATCGGGTTGGGATGCTCACATCCGATTGGAATTTGCCCCATGGACACTCACTTAATCATCACACTGTCATTGTAACTGTGTATTTAAGTTCCTCTTGGCTTTCAGTTCATTGCCGGGTATTGTTGTGTTATGTTGTGTTCTACACAGTGTCACGCTGTCCTTTACATGTGGATTACCTTACCTTACAAAAGTTCAATAAACCTTTTGTTATTTAAACCTTTTTGGAACTCTTTTTCATCATCAACTGGACTAAGACGTGACAACAGTCTTCTCAAAAAATAAACCAGAAACAATGTTTTTAATGAAATCTATTGGTGTCTGTTTACAGTGAAACAAAATATGTTCATGTTGCATCTTAGGAGATAATTAAAAGCACTCCACTGTCAGAATTTTTTTTTTTATTTATCTTTTGAATAATGTCATTTTATTATACTTCATTTTACAGGCCAAAGTTCTCCTTGCTTTTACAGTTCTTTTTTTTTTTTTTTTTCACTAGTCATGTTGTTATACAGCCATACTTTAGAGAGCTCTCTGTGTGCCCTATAAATATTTCATGAAGCCATTGCAAGAGTGACCAAAAATCTAATTGCCGACCAATATAAAAGAACACCACGCTATGTGTACCCTGAGGTGTCCTAGCAGCAAAGCATCATGGGTGTGTGCCTGTTTGCTTCTCTCTCAGGGGAATTCTGATAAGTGTGGTATAGTCCATATATTTTCTAGCACATGTGAATCAAGAAAAGAATGGGACAACTGAGACAAACTAAGAGAAAAAAAAACATTGAAGACAGACTATGCTATTATATGTGTTGGGTCAATCTGACAAGGAGGTGATTAAACAGGTGAGTAGCAAAAAAAAAAAAAAAAAAAAAAATATATATATATATATATATATATATATATATATATATATATATATATATATATATATATATATATATATATATATATATATATATACACACACACACATAATAATTATACACAGTACACACATTATGTAAACACAACTTTTATTTTGGATGTGATTAATCATGATTAATCAATTGCCCAGCACTAATTAAAATAGAAATACAGGATAAACAGATCTGCAGGATGATGATGATGATGATGATGATGAGACCTCACTGTCCATTAGTTGACCTTAATTTGTCCATTACCAGAATATTTCATCTATGTGTATGAAAGCACTCATATCCTCTAGTGCATTGAGCTGGCTAGAAGACTGCTTAAACATTCATGGATTTCCTCATTTTAGGAATATAAAATTCACATCATTTATTTTTAAGAGCACTGACTGCTTTTGGACATTTTTCCACAAGACGTTCAAGAAGATAGTGATAATGCTAAAATTCCCTACAGACACTTCCTGACCTAGACTTTTTATGATGCGCAGGCTGCTTTAAAGTTTTATATTAATGTAGAGAAAGATTCAATGTAACTGTAATGATTTTATATGTTTGGTTGGAAAGTTCATGTTGGATTTTTAATATATATATATATATATATATATATATATATATATATATATATATATATATATATATATATATATATATATATATATATGAAGACTTAAGATGCAAAAGCCTCCAAGTCCGTCTGACGTTTTTAAGCATTTTTGTCTGGCTCTACCTAAGTATCAGTACTTCTGAATGGGTTGAGGCTGGGATTTAGTTGGTTTGAAGTGAAAGTATGTTATGAACTTATATTATATGCAGAGATCATTCACTCAGTATCGTTATCTCATTTTTGACCGAAGTGGTTTTTAGAGGCTTTTGCATCTGAACTCTTCATATATATCAGGCATAACATTGTGACCACCAACATTGTGTTTGTCCTCCTTTTGCTGGCAAAACAGCCCTGACCCATCGAGGCATGGACTTCACTAGATCCCTGAATGTGTGCTGTGGTATCTGGCACCAATATGTTAGCAGCAGATAATTTAAGTCCTGTAAGTTGCGAGGTGGAGCCTCCATGGATCTGACTTGTTTGTTTAGCACATCCCACAGATGCTCGATTGGATTGAGATCTGGGGAATTTGGAGGCCAAGTCAACACTTCAAACTGAACCATTTTTGCTTTGTGGCAGGGCGCATTATCCTGCTGAAAGAGGCCACAGCCACCAGGGAATACCGTTTACATGAAAGGGTGTACATGGTCTGCAACAATGCTTAGGTAGGTGGTACGTGTCAAAGTAACATCCACATGGATGGCAGGACCCAAGGTTTCCGAGCAGAACATCATCCAAAGCATCACACTGCCTCTGCTGGCTTGCCTTCTTCCCATAGTGCATCCTGGTGCCATGTGTTCCCCAGGTAAGCGACGCACACGCACCCGGCCATCCACGTGATATAAAAGAAAACGTGATTCATCAGACCAGGACACCTTCTTCTATTGCTCTGTGGTCCAGTTCTAATGCTCACGTGCGCACTATTGGCACTTTTGGTGGTGGACAGGGGTCAGCATGGGCACCCTGACTGGTCTGCGTCTATGCAGCCCCATACGCAACAAACTGCGATGCACTGTGTATTCTGACACTATTATTATTATTATTTTTTCTTTCTTTCTTTTTTCAATGTATATATTAAGGCACAGACTGTGGCACATATTGTATAGAAAAAAAGAATAAAGTAAAGAATATGCACTCTTAAAATAAAGGTTCTTTATGGTTCCATGAAGAACCTTTACCATCTATGGAATCTTTTCATTCCACAAATGGTTCTTTAAAGTGGTTCTTTAGGTTATTAAAATGTTCTTCAGAATGATTTTGTATATTTTTAATGTTAGTCATTCCATTACAAAACAAAAAAATATCTAGCCAAGTGAAATTTTTTTTTGGTATTATTTTTGATATTTTTATTTATAGACATAGAAGTGGGGGGCGGCAGACATAACATGACCCTCTTGACCTTACTGGTTGTTGCTGGTATACAGACTATGGACATTTGGATTGCAATTGTGGTGCAAGAGATGCCACTAATCTAGTCTCAGCAAAAAATAATCTGCATTCTTGCACTATATCCGATTGTCCTCAATACCTTAAGCAGTGACACACAAACAAACAAACAGGCAGACGCAGACGCACACACACACACGCAGACACACACACACAAACACGCAGACACGTTCATAATAACAAAGTGAGGGGCTGGTACTCATCAGCAGGTGCTCGTGCTCCTCCACTTGGCTAACACTCTAAGATGGACGATTAGCTGCACCCTGCTTTGAATCTCATTATCTTGGGTCTGGCAGACGCCATGGCAGCAGCAGGACAAAGAGCCATCCCTCTTCGCCACAAATCATCCACACAACACAAGCTGGCTTCCCGCAGCGCAGCCCAATCACACCACTGAGACAACACGGCTTCAGTTCCTACTTTGAGCACAAAAGAATGAATTATTACAGAGTGTATAGCAGAGGATGCTTATCTTACAGAGTTTCTTGACAATATGTTACAATGTTCTGACTGCCTAGAATTCTTTTTAGAAGATTAATATATTTTATATATTATAATATTATAATTTAGAAATAATCTAAAAGGGATGCAATAAAAAAAATATATCTACAAAATCAGTTTGCCTATGAAACGTTGCCACAGAAATGTACAATGTACAGGCTGTGTTCATATCAACATGACAGAGGCAAGTGTCTGGTCACCTGACATTTGAGAAATGTCATTGAGCTTTATATAGTGTCTTCTGCACTGAAGGCAGATATGTTTTGACTGTAGATGAGGAACAATGAACACGGATGCATCTGCAAGCCCTGCAAGTTCCCATGGCTACATCAGATCATTGCCTGATTACTTATGTCCAGCAACATCTCTGCCTCCTCTCTGGCACAGCTGTGAAATATGGTTTCAACTGTAATAAAAAAAACAGCTCAGTTATGGAGGTCTAGGAGTGACACTAAACAAGTTAAATAAGTTGTCAATTTAATAATTAAAACATAAAAATGGAAATAAATAAATCACATTTAAAACTAGCCTAGCCTTCTCTTCTGATTTATTCTTGTCAGTTCTTAAATAACACTAAATATTACCAAAGGTCTGATCATATCTATTCATTTGCTTATGTGTGGCATTTACAGTCAGGGACCACAAACGCTATAATGCCAATAAATAGTTACAGTGATTTCAAAACGTCTGAACATAGCCATTGTGTCAAAAAAATTGTGTATGCAGAAACCATGACTCTATGGTATGAATTTTTTTTTTTTTTAAAAACAACAACAACAACAACAACAAAAGCACCAAGTCTATATTAGCCTAGGTAGAAAGGACAAGCTATTGATATATGAATATTTGTGCTGCGTTCAATTTTTGTTCCAGGATCAAAGGTGAGGCTGTGTGTTTTGAATATGGGCAAATATCTATTTTCCTTCCTTCTCCGAGATCGCCGAGCTCACTGATGTGAAAGCATCGGCTCGGTGATCGGCTAGCTGGGTCTGCGCATGAGCGGGGACGCGCAGGGAGAGGAGTGGGACTGGGAGCAGCTGTGGCAAATGTTCCACCAGTCCACCAATCTCGAGAAGAAAAGACAATTTACGGCATTAGAAAACACTTCAACATACATTTTGAGCGGAATCGATTGAGGCGAGGCGTGTCGGACGTCCGCGATAATCTGCGAAGCGTTCAAAGTAGCAGGTCGGCGCGTTTACTGAACTCAATGCAAACAAAATAACAACATCGAAAGACTGACAATAAAAGCCCACAACTGACACCAGACCGAACCAGGGCCTCGACACACCATCATCTCATCTACTCGGACGTTTATCCTGCATCACTTCAGAAAAGCCCTTCTTCTCTTTGTGAAACTCAGGAAACAATGAAGACCTAAACTCATGTGCTAGCCGCTGAGCTGTGTGTGTGTGTGTGTGTGTGTGTGTGTGTGTGTGTGTGTGTGTGTGTGTGTGTGAGTGTGAGTGTGAGTGAGTGAGTGAGTGAGAGAGAGAGTGTGTGCTCTTCTCCAGGAAACTTTCTCCCGTCGCTTTAAAAGACTGGAAGCAGAAGAAGATTTGACAGACTTGGAGAAGAAGCTCAGGCTGTCTTCTAGATTTCTGCATGGAGGTGAGGGGCGAGGACAGGGGATCGGACGGCAGCAGAGGCCCCGACTCGACCCACTTTCCTCTTTACAGCAAACCCGCGCGAGCGCGGGTCACGGATTCTGACATGATGATCTACCCGAGCGCTGGAGGAGAAGATCTCACTGGGAGAGCTGCTGCTGCCGGCTGCGAGTCTCCCTCCTCAGATGGGCCGGGCAGTAGCCGGATGTCACCCACCGACGGGCCCACTGTCTTCCCACCTTTACCGCCGCCCCCTCCGCCGTCTGGAATCGGGGCTCAGGGGAGTGTGGATGAAAGTGATCAACAGGATGGGCCAGAATATGAGGAAGAGGAGGTTGTATTCCCCCTCTCTGCGCCGCCCACCAACCAGTAAGGATTCATCTCGCACACATCTATCTTTTATGTTAGTAATTCATGATGGGAAAGCATCATCCCATTGGCTGTTTCTCAAAACCTAGTAAGCTGTCTACATCTATAGTGTTGATTCTGTCTTCTACAGTCATTTTGTTGTTGTTAAATAACTGGCAGCTGTTGTCTCCAGAAATCTACTGTGCAATACAGTGCATTAGATGACGTTTATAACTCTATGCTTCTGAAATAGCATATAGTATATCAGATACTGAAACCTGCCTGTCTGTTGTGATAATACAGGTGGTACAAAGAAAAGCCACATGATAGTCTCAAGAAAATGTAAACCTTGTTACCAACTCCGAGATAAAACGGCATTAAAAGAATGTCATAAAGCATTGACTTAATGATAAATGTTTATATAAAGACACCCTAACAATATACATAACTGATAACAAAATAAGAAGAAACTACTTTTAAATAAAACCGGTAATAGTCCACTATTATCCATTAAATTACATTTTGTATGGACATTTTGTCCATAGAATTCTTGATATGCCCCATGCCTTGTAAAGTAATCCATACATTTTGCTCACAAAAAAAAACATAATTTTAACAACATTTCCAGTTATTGTTTTGTGTAATATAATTTAGCCTAATTCATAGCTTTTAAATCATTTTAGAGTAAAAGAACATGTAAAATATATAATTAAATTTAAAAATATAAAATTAAATAATTAAAAGATATAGAAAATGTTAAAATATAATTTTTCTTACTGTGCAGTGCAGGGCAACTTACACCTAAACAGTTATTACCTTTTCAGCATATATAATATATATAAATATAAATAATGTATATGTGTGTGTATGTATATGCCAATACATGCATGCATAGGCTTATAGCAGACTTTTATGAGGTCACTTTTGTGACTTTCATATGATATATTTTACTTTCTCGTATAGTGGAATGTGAGGCTATGCATTATGTAGCTGTTATGTTATTTATTTTTTAATATGGGATAGCCATATAACTTAACCACCTTCCTTCATGAGATATGTTGGGGATTGTGAAACCACATACTGTATCACATACTGATAAATGATTGTGACTGGTTTCTGTCATTCATTATCATACTGGTGACAAGATCAGTTGGCTGAATCTAATGAAGAATGTTAGAGTGGTGACACTCTGTTCCTAGTCTATATCACGATAAGCCAGATGATGGTGTGTAATTTATTATGGCTCTCTCATATCTTTGGTTGGTCAAGAGCATGTTGATAATTGGGCCTGCAGTTTAATATTGTGCACTAGAGCTTCACGATTAATCATTAAAAGATTGCAATCTCGATTCAAACACCCACGCGATCTTATTCCCAATTGACTACGATGTCAATTAAACTTTTGACAAAATCACAGCGGCATTTTCAGATCTGCGTCGGCGCAGTCACTGACCCAAAGAGAGAAGTTGTCATGTATAGTATGTCTTCTCAACCACACAGTATCACCATTTCTCTCACAGAAGTACTGGGATAAAAGTTTATCTTGGATAAACACAGTGGTGAGGTTGTGAATTGCAACCACTCACCTCTAGGGAAGCTACAGTGGCCGACACATGACAAAGATGCCGTCGTCTGAGACAGCAGGGAGTAGCTATCGCTCTGTAGAGAAGTTTGTCCGTTTAGGGCTACAGTAGAAACATCACGGTGCAAAATGGCGATTCAGATTTGTGGGAGAATCCTGATGAAAATGGTGTTTCTCAATTTATCCAGAATCCTGCTTGTCTGGCTATCACCAGACCAAGCTCAATCTTTTAAGATTGAACATTGGTCTGGGGAGTCTGCTTCTGTATTTTCTACTGCACAAGAGGCCTGATCATAGAGCATAGTTCAAATGACTCCGTACACAAAATTTGGATAGTCGTTTCTCTATTCGTCATTGTGTTAAACCCGCCAATAGCGCGCCAGTCTGTGATTGGTTCCCGCAAATGTGTAACAGAAGCAGGATAAATTAATGTACAGGTTTCCAGCCTGAGCTGCAGGGCGATATCAAATCGCCGGCAGATCAGGCTGGATTTACCCAGTCTAGAATTGTGCAGCTCTATTCATAGTTTTCTATCAATAGTTTTGTAGTAAGTACTAATGTAGTAAGACAGTGATATTAAAAGACCAAATTCATGATGCATTCTTTGTATACAATCTAATTCCCTGTTTGTTGTCAGTGGTTTCCTTGAAAGTGCTGAAACTTGTCAGAGAGTGTGGGTGTGAATTAGAATTTTCTCTTGACTTTCAGTATCATAGATACTTTTGAGATCCTTTTTTTTTTTTTTTCGTATTGCACAGTGCAAAATCATAGTGATTTGTGCACTGCTGCTCTGCTCAGTTGTTAGCTCTTGAGATACACTGTTGCCTTAGACTGGTGACCCAATT
This sequence comes from Paracanthobrama guichenoti, assembly GCA_018749465.1. Lineage (NCBI taxonomy): Eukaryota > Metazoa > Chordata > Actinopteri > Cypriniformes > Gobionidae > Paracanthobrama > Paracanthobrama guichenoti. The sequence goes on from CM031947.1 coordinate 30,875,906, forward strand.
TGGATGAAAGTTTCCTCAGATCTTCCAGATTATTGACTCTGACAGACTAGACTGCCTATAAGGCTGGGCAAACTTGCTTTCTGATGCGCCAACACTGAACCAGAGGTGCTCCATAAGCTTATATTACCACATGCACTCAGCGACTGCTGAATTTTCGCCATGATGAGGTATTATTCACATTTCAGCCCTTATCTGCTCAAAATGGCTTAGGCTGTGACATAATAGAAGCCTGTGTCAGCTTATGGCTCAGTGCACGTCTACAAATGTGCAACACCTTTGCAGTGAAGAGGAAGCACGCAAGTCCCATGCAATGGTGGTGACATTAAAAAAATGGCAGGCTCTATCATTTATAGTTTAGGTTTATATTCTGACATCAGAATAAAAAAAAAAAAAAAAAAAAAAAAGACCTTGTGTAGGAAGTGCATAATGTGTATAGCTACATATTCCCTTGATTTCGTCATTTGCACATTTGCTTTCGTTTTCTTTTCACCTGAGGCAGTTGTTTCAATGTTTTCTCACAGTAGTAGGTTGAATGGCGGCGCAGTGTGGTACACATTCTCCCGTTTGGATGCAGTCCTGCTTGTCAGAATGTGTGACTAAAGTTAGTGCTTTAGTAGCGCACAAAAGACAGCCATGATCGTTCACGCCTCACTACTGTGCACTTCATTCATAATCAATGACACCAGCAGCGGAATAAATATTTCACAGATGTTTTCTACTGTTTAACAAAGACAAAAAGGAGAACGTATGAAGAGTGGGGCAGTGCTCCTCTCATGCACTGGGCTTTGAACGCAAACAAACAGCACTGTGGAGAAAAGAGCAAGTTGATTTTGTTTCCACGAAGATTAGAAAGGATTTTGAGTTATAAACGGTTTCCCTCAAGAGCTAGAGAGAGAGAGAGAGAGAGAGAGAGAGAGAGAGAGAGAGAGAGAGAGAGAGAGAGAGAGCGAGAGAGAGTTTGATTTTAGAGATCAACAGAAGTGCATATTGTGTCTGCTAGATAAGCAATTGCTCAACAAACACACTCTCATTCAAGGGCTAACTGAGCACCCATGCTGGTTATTTGCCTTTTTCTAAATTAAATGCAGGGACTTTGGAATGCCAAGTGGCACAGCGAACTGAGACTGTGGGTTAGCCTATTGCTCTGAAATATGCACTTCATGCAGTCGAGGGGCTTATGCACTAGAAAAGTCTTCTCTTTCCTCTTTTTATCATTAAAATAGCCTGGAACAACTTCTCCAATTTATTTGGACTGTGATCATGACCTTATGTGTTTAGTTAGCGCAACAATTCTTTTGGGTTGATTGTTTTCTATCATCTCTATATTGCTTTTAAAAAGGCTTCTGCATTTAGCTTTAACCACCTTCTTGTTTTAAAACATCTGGGCACTAGGATTAATTCGAGCATTGCACGTTTCATATAATTTCTAGTTTCTGAACATCTATTGATTTTTCTTGAGAAGAATGTAGGTCATGTAGGCCAAGCTGATATGATGCTTCTCCCCATTATAAAAGGTATAATGCTGTAAAAGCTCTGCCCTTTTATGGATTGTCTAAACAAGTTAGAAAACCCATTTCTTAGATTTCATGATTTATTCTTCCTATTGCAGGAATATTAGAAATATTTTATGAAAAAAAAACCCCCAAAAACTATAAGATTAATCTGTTTGGGAATTTTGAGATTATTAGTTCTTGAGTGTGTCAATTTGTCAGTTGCCAACAGCCTCGTCATTGGTTAATGCACATCTTCCAGATATTTTTATTTGAACTTTTAATAAATCTGTTCTTAAACCAACTGTCTTGAGCAAGCTGCCTTGCTCTCTTGTGTCTGAATAGGCATCTACTTGTTAAGGAAATCCTAACTGAAATGGAACCTCAGAAGTGACTGATTTGGAACACTCTACATAGGCAGCAACTCTGTATGTTAAACTAAAGGCTGAAAAACACTACACTGTTTTTGCTCAGATTTTTGCCCCCACACTGTAAACCTGAATATGTTGGGCAAACTCAAAAATTGTTTTTGTCCCTCAATTTTAAGCAAGCAGAACTTTCAAGTTTTGAGTTTGTAGTACTCATGCATGTTAATTGCTCCTAACTTGAAGTACTGAGTTAGCTAACTCATACATACAGCAACTTGCTGTACTCAACCTGCTCTCAAACCAAGCCTCACGAGCCACTCGTCACCATGATGGTAAATATCCAAAACCCACATTAATAGAAACTTCTAAATTAGCATAACAAAACATTAATCGCAACTAAATCTCCCTTAATCTTGCACAAAAAAAAACAAACAAACATCATATAACACTTAATTTTAGCATTTACTCTTCCTTTCGAGTGCCATGGGCAAAGCATGCTGGGAAATAAAAAATCCCAGCCCAGTTTCAGTTAAACTTAATGTAGTCTAAATTAAAGGAAATTAGTTCATACAACTCAAAACAATGAAACTGTTCAATTAACTTGAAATATGTCAGTGCCGTGAACTCAAAAGAAAGTTCTAAATATTCATAACAGTTCATTTAACTGAACTAATTTGTTTAATTTAAGTTTGTCCTACTAAAACCAATTAAGTATTTTGAGCATTAGGGTTTGCAGTGCAACGAGTCGACAGTAGTTGCAGAAAGTCTGTGCCAGTCTGCAGATTTTGGGCAGTTGACAGATTTCACAGAAAAATAAAACACTTATAACACTAACGTTTGAAACAACTTCATTCATTTTCTTTATATTAGTTAGTTTTGGGACAGAGCTGTTGTTTAAAATAAGAGTTTATTTACTCTCAGTAAGATTTAAAATCAAGACTTAATGTATTCAGACGTAAATTTGGTCACTATTAACACTAAAATGTTGATGCTAAATGATTTTCATTTCTAGAAGTTGGTAGGAGATGGGAGTTTGCAGACAATTATATAACTTTAGGAGCACATTTCATGTTACATAGCAGACACAAGCCCATTTCAACTAACAGCAGATTCGTGAATCAGTGTGCAGCACTTTGAGGACGTATAATCCATCCTTCGTGTGACCCCTTTTTGGCTCCTGCCGCACTGTAACTGCTCGCTGAAGATGGGCTCTTTAGTCATCCATCTGCGTGCTGGAGGACAGTCCCCGTGTGCTGACTCTAACAAGCTGTGACGCTCCATCATGTGTGAAGAAAAACAAAGCTGTTTGGCAGCTGCTCATAGTTCATCTCCACCTTTTTTTTCCAGTGTGGAAACTCTTGAAAAATGACATTGCTAGTTCAGGCAATTTACACTTTAGATGGTTGGTCGTTGAGCAAACCAGTGGGTTACTGATGTTCCAACCTGCCGAGTTTCCTCGCTTACAGAGTGTGATGCTTTTATTGTGGTGTTTGAAGGAAAGGTGTGCAAAAATGTGGTCATAAAGGTTGTCTGATCCATAAATCCCATTAAAAGTCTTCCAAAATTGAAAACACCATTATTTGTTTCAGAATTGTTTGAAACGCCATTATTTGCAGACATAATGAATATAATATAATATTTTTTTTTTGGTAAACTATTCTTTAAGACTCTTGAGTGGTGGTCAGGATGTTTCCTCCCACCTTAGAGTTCTTAGCATCTTGCATCTCATTTGTCCCCTCCCTCCCTGCTCTCTTTTGCTGAGCCGTTTCATACTTTGCATTATTTGAGTGACTGCCTTCACAGAGGAAAGGATGGCAGATAAGGGAAATTCAAGGGAAAGGTCTTCATTCTCCAGCATCTCTTAGTTAAACTATACTATTGAAGGAGTGATAACCAGCGTGGATTATTTTGCTTTTGGACATCATCTTAAACCACCACCTCACATGCAGACAGTTTCTGCTCACTGACTTCAAGAGCCGCGTGGTGATCACAGTCGAACAGCAGGTTCTCTGGGAAATGGCGACAACCAAATGGGATGTTTGTCTGGTGAGGCAGAGACAGACCCCAGCGATTCGGCAGCTGAGCGGGATTACTTTGTGAGTGAGTGAGAGCGAGCCGGACAGCCCAGGATGCAGCAGAGGATGAATTCAGCGTAAGTGGGACACTAATGCTGCTGTTCGGAGCTCAGACCGGCAGAATATGGAGTCAAGAACTTCCTTTTTTTGCCTTATTTGCCTAGTTTGTTCTGTTCACACTTTCCAAAAATATTAATAATAATATAATATAATCCAGTACTCACTTTTATTGAAATTGAAATTGATAAGCACAGTTTTCGCCACAGATAGCTGATTTATTGCACATTCATGATATATAAGGCCAATGTTTTAACATTGTTTATATATATATGTATATATATATATATATATATATGTATGTATATATATATATATATATATATATATATATATATATATATATATATATATATATATATATAATATTCAGGGCTGTCAATAGATTACATTTTTAGTTGTGATTAATCACACTTTTGTTGTAAGCATACACGATTTATCTCAAACACGTTCATTTTGTCATAATTTGCTATATCCAAGTAAACAATCAGATTGAAGGTTTATTCTCACAAAACTATTTTCTGCAAGCTTTCAAGGATCATTGGAGACTCCAAAATGACACCAAATAACCAAATATAAGGAGTCCATATAATTCTATTATATAATACTTTTATACACACCTAAGCACCCATGAAAAAAAACATAAAAAATTTTTTTACAGAATTCACAGTGTGAATCTCACACTGATCCTTAGATCCTCATCATGTACAGAGCAACAACGAATGCGATTGTTTTTATTTTAGACGTCAAGCTGTGATACCGAACAGGACCACACGGAGACGCCATAAACTCCTAAATCAACCGCTTTGACTGCATAAACCTACGATTACTAAACCCAACAACATACACGTGACACATGAAACATCCTTTCTGAGTGTGTGGAAACGACGCAAATGCACTGAAATGTGTGTACGCGCGCACATACACAGTTTGTTCTTTGTGCATCAATATAACAGACTCTCACACGCTTACTGTATGACTCTGGTACATCACCAATATTGCACTCTTCAGAAACAATCGCAGAATACGACAGAGCTCGTGTTTTATACGCAAAGCACACACTGGAATGAATAATTCACTAAAAATGCAATGTGAGTGTCTATTCTCTCTTATATATATGATGTAATCAGCCATGGACTGTTTGAATGATTACTGGATCACTGAACACTTTCCCGGAGTTTAACGGCTTTAAATGGCCTGATCACAAACAGAAGCAGAATCGAGTAAGAGTTAGAGAATGGATCTTTCCTCCTACCAGGGTTACAGGTGCTGTAGATGCTCAGTGTGATCGTGAGAAACTCCCGACTCGATCTAACAGCGTGACGAAAATTACGTTAATGACGCAGCTTCACATACTTTTGTAATTTATTTGGGTTAATTGTGTTAAATTATTTTAACGTGTTAAGGTCTTTAAATTAATCACGTGTTAACGCATTAACGTTGACAGCACTAATATATACACTCACCTAAAGGATTATTAGGAACACTATACTAATACTGTGTTTGCCCCCCTTTCGCCTTCAGAACTGCCTTAATTCTACGTGGCATTGATTCAACAAGGTGCTGAAAGCATTCTTTAGAAATGTTGGCCCATATTGATAGGATAGCATCTTGCAGTTGATGGAGATTTGTGGGATGCACATCCAGGGCACGAAGCTCCCGTTCCACCACATCCCAAAGATGCTCTATTATGTTGAGATCTGGTGACTGTGGGGGCCATTTTAGTACAGTGAACTCATTGTCATGTTCAAGAAACCAATTTGAAATGATTCGAGCTTTGTGACATGGTGCATTATCCTGCTGGAAGTAGCCATCAGAGAATGGGTACATGGTGGTCATAAAGGGATGGACATGGTCAGAAACAATGCTCAGGTAGGCCGTGGCATTTAAACGATGCCCAATTGGCACTAAGGGGGCTAAAGTGTGCCAAGAAAACATCCCCCACACCATTACACCACCACCACCAGCCTGCACAGTGGTAACAAGGCATGATGGATCCATGTTCTCATTCTGTTTACGCCAAATTCTGACTCTACCATCTGAATGTCTCAACAGAAATCGAGATTCATCAGACCAGGCAACATTTTTCCGGTCTTCAACTGTCCAATTTTGGTGAGCTCGTGCAAATTGTAGCCTCTTTTTTCTATTTGTAGTGGAGATGACAGAGCGTGCATCCTTCTATTGTAGTTTTTATTTTTTATTTCTAGTGCTTGAAGTAATGGGTATAAACTCAGACTGGTAACCCGAAGGTTGCGGGTTCGCTTCTCAATATCGGGACTGAGGTGCCCTTGAACAAGGCACCAAACCCCCAATTGCTCCCCGGGCGCCAAACATGGCTGCCCATTGCTCCAGGTGGATGGAGTTTGCAGTGTGTATGTTCACTACTCACTACTCCTAATGTGTGTGCATTAACTTAAAATGCGGAGGACAAATTCCGAGTGTCACTTTCACTTGCCAAGTTTTTCAGGTTGGTCTATTAATTTCTGTTTTTGTTCTGTTGTAGCTTTTTTGTTTTATTGTTTATAATTAGGTTAGTTTCTGTTTTTTCGCTGACCGTTTCAGTGAGCTTGAGAGGTTTTTAATATACTCATGTTAGTTAGGCTAGTCTTAATTTTTTTGTGATATTGAATTTGGTGATGAAATTTAGGAAATTTCAATGGTATCAATAAATATTTATATAAACTGATATCCTAACTTTATTTAGAGCAACAACAACAAAAAAACTGTTTTGTGATTTATATATTATCATTAAATAAAATTACTTGTGGTATAAGATTTGTCATCCATTTTGCCCACCCCTAATAGAGGCTGCTGTGTTATACAAGTAGAAAATATTTCTAGGCATTTTATTACTGTGTTTTGTAATATTGGAATCTATAAATGAAAAAGTAAAATATTGAATCTGTTCTTTTGGTTGTAAAAACTAAAAACCTTTCATAAATTTGAGCAAGTGCATAAATATTGAGATATTTTGAAAATCGCCAAGTTCTCACTGAAGACCTTATTTACCTGAAATATTTATCTTACATTTTATATAATATATATTGTATATAATTTGACTGTTAGCAATGTGTTTAGTCATGAAATTATCAAAAATGTTTGCTCAGGTGGACAGATGGTAAATGCATGAATTTGTAGTTGAGGGTGGTTACATAGGGCTTGTAGTTAGAGCTGCTGAATTAGTGATCTGTTTATTCATCAATATGAATGTTTCAAATCATTTGAGGACAAAGTTGCTTATTCATCAGTTTCAAACTGTCAGGGTGTTTTCACAACAGTGATGCTATTTTTCTGGGGCTTCAGATTGTGATCATGTGTTTAATTTGTGTCCTACTTGTGCAAAATGAGAGATGTTGAAGGGCACTGTTAACGTAAGGCTGTTTTTCAGTTTCATCATTGTCATACTGATGAGCAATGACGTGACATTTTTAGAGGTTTTTGAGGTAGTCGAGACCTATCAAGAGAGATGGATGTATTGAAAGTGCTTAAGAGAGCGCAAGAGAGCGAATGCGACCCCTCAATCAAGTCTCAACAAGCCCGCTCTGCCCTCGCTTCCTCCCAGATGAAGTGTTGTAAATTGAGAGGTCCGGCTCTTTTCCTGATGGCTGGCATGGACTAAACACAGAAAGGTCATGTCCTGTTTTCAGTGAGCCATCTATGAAGATGAAACATGCAGTAAGAATATTACCCTGGTATCTGGTTGGGATCTTTTCATGGCATTTTTGGTGAATAAGTAAATACTAGGTTTTGTTTTTTGTTTTTTCTCTCTCAAAGCTATATGGATCTAAAAATACAGCCATCGTCTGGAAATCATAACATATTCAAGTGTCGAGAGATTTGTGCTTCATGGTGAGGTTTAAGTGCCTGAGTGCTAGAACATTGACTCTCTTATTGGGTTAATTTTGCAGTCAAACAAGCCTTTTCACTTCACATGTGAAGTACCACTTTTCTTGTAAAGTGTCATTATAATGTCCTGTTTGTGGGCTAACGATCACATGGGTAACTAGTCACTGCATATTTTGCACTCCTATTTATGGTTCAGAGCTCTGTTGTGTCAAGGCTGTGAATGAAGTTGCTGATGACATGCTGCTGTGGTTGTAACCATTTATTTTTGTCCACCGTGCAGCACATATCAGTTGATTTCCATTACAGCAAGGCACAAAAACGGGGTAGTGAGTGTCAAGGTTTGTGAGTGGTTTGAGTGTTATTAAGAAAATGCCACCTGTCCCTCTCGACACACTTCCTGTTCCTCTGCTTTTGCATGAATCGGGTTTGAGGCAAGCAGCCTTTTGCAGTCATGCTTGATGAATATTAGCTTCAGTCATCTCAAATGCAAACGCATTCAGATCTTCTGAGAGAGTATTTGAGGACACTTGGCTTTTGCCCTGTACTGAAAAATAGGCAGATTATTGCAAAACCGTGTAACTTATTGAGATTGAAAGGTGAAGCATCAGTTTTCATCGTTGTGTTTATACTAGGGCTGCATGATATTGGAAAAAACTTACATTGCGATTATTTAGTTTTTCTGCGCTTTTTATGAAAACTATTTAACCAGATGATTTGCCTAGCTATACTTGAAAATAATGAATCATTCTAGAATAATTGGTCTGATTTTGTAGGGGGGGTGAATCTGCATAGAAAATAATAAACAAATTACAAGCATAGATAAATACAATAGAAGAAAGATGCAATTGAAATAAGCAGTGTTTTGTTTTTCAGGTAAATCTAACCGTATTCAGGTACAGAAATTGAATAATCAAATGTAAAATATGTCACTGTATAAATGAAATATAACTAATATAATAAATAATTTGATATAATTTATCTTTGTTAAAGCTACAAAAGTAATTTGCTCTTTTGTTGTTTTATTACCATTGGTGACACAAACAGCTGTGGGTATATTAGGCTGCTGTCCCTTTAAGATGAACGCACCTGATATAAATGACACATTGACACTCATCTGTTTTCTTTCTTAATTGTTTACAACGCATAACCGACTGTGTTTACGAGGATACTCGCAGAGGCGAGCATTTTGACTTCATTTTGCGTCCACGTGTCCGTTTAAGCTCAAAAGAAAGGGAACTGAATTCGGCGTTCACATTCTGTGTGTGCGCGCAGAAAACAGCGCGCAAGTCCTCAACTTAACACATGCAAATAATATTTTCACTCTATGATGGTTAAACTTTGCATTGTAATCCGCGAATCTCATGCGTTCTCAACCTGGGAGCAGCTGGTCCGTACAGCTCTACGATCCCTATAATTGACGTTGCACATCCTTCGATGTGACTATCACGGATGCACACATCGCGATATCGATGCTAAAACGGAATATCGTTCAGTCCTAGTTTATACTGTTTTCAGCATCTGCCATCTCACTATAAGAGGACAGTCCACATCAACTTAATCTCCAGCTTCTCTGAGAGTTCACTTAATGAGTGTTTCACCATTGTCATATCATATTGTAGCAGAGCAGCCGGAAATACTGTTTATTTTTTATTTTTTTGGCAAACGCCACAAGGAGGCATGTTAATTGAGAAGCAGCATATAAAAAGGGAGGATCTAGAGTGCGCTGTTCCTGAGATGTGTGTTGGCGTGATGACGTAAGCGAATGAATGGCGGATGACGTGAGGTTCCGGTTTGTTGCTTTCAAATGCGTTCCAGTGAGTTGGAAGAGAAGTGATTGTTGTACTTGCCTGTACACTGTTCGTTCAAACCTACTCCAGACGAGGCGTGTTGGCACAATGGCGGATACAGAGATATCCAAAGAGTTCACGTCAAAGACGCTTCATCGTTCCATCTCATAGCACTCAACATTGAACCTGTGATATGCACCAAACAGACAGAAAACGTCTTCATGGCATCTCGTCAAAATTAGTTGGGTTTAACTTGAAATTGTGAAAGAAATAGAAACGGTAGAATGTACTTCTCAAAGTAATAATAATAAGAATAATAAAGTTTTAATTTGATTATAGTTTAAAAATTAATGTAACTGTTTTATGCCATCTTTTGATTACCACTGTTTTTAAAAACACAGAATTTTGTGAAGAAAAAACATTTCATTTGGCCCTATTATAATTTAATTGAAATTGAATAAATCATTAAAGTATAAAAGTTTTATGAATTAAATTTATTAGAGACTTATTATTATCAAAATTTAATCAATCCATTAAAACTATTTCTGAAAAATAAAAGGAATTTGGGGATTTTTACTTTTAAATAATTGTTTGTAAATTGTAGTAAAAAAAAAAAAAAAAAACAGCATCCATTGTTCTGAAACTGTAAAATGGTTTTCTCAATTTAGATGGTTATGTAAAAACATTTTTAATATTCAGAATTTCCTCTTTTAAATCACTTTTGGTCCTTTATGAAAATCCAAGTGCCAAACCAAAAAAGCGCCAGTCTTCGCATTAAGCGGCATCAGTGTAGACCATTATAGGGGCTGCGTCGAAAATCGCATACTCTCTTGAGTAGGTACTTATTCAAAATAACTTCACAACCACTAAAAAGTATGTTCTATATAGTATGAATGTAATTTGGACATAGGCTACTACATTCGCCATGCTGTCATTATCATGTGACCTTACCAGTGTCAGTTGCGTCGCTTCACTCTCATTCACAAACCATCTCCCATGGCCTCGTGGGAGACTAAAGTGCCTTCTGTCATATGCACACTTCAGATTCTCTGTACTGTGTGAATTCTGACATACTTCCTTTTTGTCACATACTGTTTTTCGCCTACTATATAAAGTATGCGATTTCGGATGCAGCAATAGTCCAGTACTCACACAAGCAGATATGAGACTTTCACCTGCTCTTGGTCAAGTACACTACACTGGACAGCTTGGCACAGTACACATCAGCCAATTTAATGCAAGCATCAATTTCCTGAGAGGAAGAGCTATTCTGAATATTCAGTTTCTATTCAGTGAAGGCACCAGCTAGTGATCAAGCACTGACACGATCAAGCATTCCTCAGAAGGATGAAGGCTGTGCTTGTCTATATCCCATCTGGAAGTGCAGAGGAATCTATTATTTACCCATTGGCCTTGTTGTCGACACAGGAACTGAACTCTACTGCTATGAAGGAAGAATGGTGAAATCACTAGCCTAAAGGCCTGTTTATACAGAGTCTGATGTCATTCTCTGGGAAAAAAGATGCCTGAATGAATTGCTTGGCATCCAAACAATTTAAAAGTCGATCATAAATTTGATCCATTTTATAAAAATAAAAAAAATTGTAATATTAGTTGTGATGACTCCGATAGCAATAAAATTGTGATGTAATGGGCTTCAAAGTAATGTAGTATTTTCTTTTGGAGGTGCACTGTGTACATTTTAGATGTATCTAATGGTGAGGTTGTGAATTGCAGAGCAGTTTGTCCGTTTAGGGCTACTGTAGATACATGATGGCGCAAAAACGGCGATATGACTGTAATGGGACCCGAGGTGTATGTAGATTTTAAGCTAATAAAAACATAACGGTTCATTATGTAAGGTCTTTATACACCACTGAAAACTAGGGCTGGGTATCGATTCAGATGTTCCAATTCAATTCGATTTTCAATTCACAAGCTCTCAAACCAATTCGATTTCGATTCTCGATTCAACTCAATGAATGTAATTTAATACAAATACTATAGGTATTTATAAAAAGAACAGTGAACATAAGTTTACAAGTGGGTAATTAAAAGAAATGAAGAGCCACAAACCTGTATATTAAACTCTTTTTATTTTAGGTACACTCGGGTACATTAAAACAGAACCCATCTCTATAGTTCAAATGCATACAATTGATAAAAACAGTACAATTCTGATGCAACTTTACTCTAAAAAATGTATCTGAGAAGTACTTTTATACAGTTTTGTTTTTATGGCTATTTTGATATTTATTCTACAAACCCGATTCCAAAAAAGTTGGGACATTGTACCAATTGTGAATAAAAAAGGAATACAATCATTTACAAATCTCATAAACTTATATTTTATTCACAATAGAATATAGATAACATATCAAATGTTGAAAGTGAGACATTTTGAAATGTAGATTTCATTTCTTTGAAATTTTGGATTTCATGAGAGCTACACATTCCAAAAAAGTTGGGACAGGTAGCAATAAGAGGCCGGAAAAATTAAATGTACATATAAGGAACAGCTGGAGGACCAATTTGCAACTTATTAGGTCAATTGGCAACATGATTGGGTATAAAAAGAGCCTCTCAGAGTGACAGTATCTCTCAGAAGTCAAGATGGGCAGAGGATCACCAATTCCCCCAATGCTGCGGCCAAAAATAATGGAGCAATATCAGAAAGTTTCTCAGAGAAAAAATTGCGAAGAGTTTGAAATTATCAAAATTTGAAGTTCTTTTTGGAAAACTGGGACGCCATGTCATCCGGACTAAAGAGGACAAGGACAACCCAAGTTGTTATCAGCGCTCAGTTCAGAAGCCTGCATCTCTGATGGGATGGGGTTGCATGAGTGCGTGTGGCATGGGCAGCTTACACATCTGGAAAGGCACCATCAATGCTGAAAGGTATATCCAAGTTCTAGAACAACATATGCTCCCATCCAGACGTCGTCTCTTTCAGGGAAGACCTTGCATTTTCCAACATGACAATGCCAGACCACATACTGCATCAATTACAACATCATGGCTGCGCAGAAGAAGGATCCGGGTACTGAAATGGCCAGCCTGCAGTCCAGATCTTTCACCCATAGAAAACATTTGGCGCATCATAAAGAGGAAGATGCGACAAAGAAGACCTAAGACAGTTGAGCAACTAGAAGCCTGTATTAGACAAGAACGGGACAACATTCCTATTCCTAAACTTGAGCATCTTGTCTCCTCAGTCCCCAGACATTTGCAGACTGTTATAAAAAGAAGGGGGGATGCCACACAGTGGGAAACATGGCCTTGTCCCAACTTTTTTGAGATGTGTTGATGCCATGAAACTTAAAATCAACTTATTTTTCTCCTTAAAATGATACATTTTCTCAGTTTAAACATTTGATATGTCATCTATGTTGTATTCTGAATAAAATATTGCAATTTGAAACTTCCACATCATTGCTTTCTGTTTTTATTCACAATTTGTAGTGTCCCAACTTTTTTGGAATCGATTTTGTAAAACATAAAAGGATATTGCATGATTTTCAGCATTTTTCAGTACACAACAAGCTTTTCTTGTGATTATTGCCGTCCGTCACGTGTGCAGCTACTTTTCATTCACGAGAAGCGTGTTCATATCTGGACACAAGTAGTTGCCATGGTAACGAACAGCAATACCTTAACGTGCTGACTTATGTGGACCATGTGAACCCTTATGTGAACTTTTATTTGAGGAAATGTTTATAATATAAGCTATTAGGTTTGTATTATTGGTCCTGCTCTGTCTATTGAATCAGTTTGATCTCAATCTCTTTGAGTTTCAATCTCAAGTTTGATCATAATGCAAGGCAAGCATTCGCGTGTATGTTTAAATGATTTTTTTTGTCCAGCCCTACTGAAAACATAGTTCTGTATATTATATTGCATTTCTGTCAATAGATCCTCATAAATACTACACACTGCACCTTTAAAGGGTTGTTGGTAGTGGTAGACCGAAATATTACGTTTTTCTGATTGGCCGATGTGTTAGAAGCGGGACTTTTATTTTGAGGGGAGGCGCTAAACATGGCAGTGCTTGAGAAAAGCCGTGCCATTCTTAGCAGCACCGTTCTTCTGTGTCTTCATTAGTTTACGGCCTCTGTTAAACAGTCATATCTTAAACATTATTTTATAGACCTGTTAAACAAAAAGTAAACGGTTTACGAAAAAGAAAAGGCAAAAAATAGGCTTTAATACTTTTCTCATTTACTGTCAACATTCAACTCATATGCATCTAAATCTCTGAATATCCAATAAACATTTAATTTCACTATCCTTTCAGATTTAATCGAATCTTCCTGCATTAATGTGTTTATGTGCGTGATGGTCGCTCCGTGGGAAGTGAATGCGGACAGAAGAGAGTTCAGCTTCACTGGAGACGCCTAAACTTTAAATCCCTGATTTTAAAATATGCTGCGCTATATTCAGTTGACCACTATTTCATATTAATGTAATTTACACAGTGCTGTATGTAAACTTAGTGCTACCTTATTTGTATTTAAAACAAATAAGATTAGTGAGTGCCCTGTTAGCCTACAGTGTTCCTTTTTTATTAATATATTTTTAAACAATTACTTTATTTGTGAAATAAGAGATCATCTCATTTTCATCATAGCCAATATCACACATCTGTGTTTTCAGAAGCCTGTGATTTATTTGACCACAGAAGTTTTAATAGCGGACGTTATCCAGTCTGCTAATAACCCTGTATTGCTGATGTCATTTTTATAGCGAACAAAGCTGCGAGGCAGTCCCACTGAGAAGAAAACGCAGCCTCTGGGAATTATGAGGGACTCTCCTTCTGCTAACGGTGCAGTTTTACTCAAAGGACTGCTTCATAGAGCCTGTCTATTCAGTAAATTAATATAGAAGAGGAGCTTAGCCTAGTTAAGCCTGTAGTGTTCAAATTATGCCTACACTCTATCACTGTGGTTGATCAAATGGGTCAAAAGTTTACATGTGTTTCTCATTTTACATTGCAGACTGCATATTATGTGTTATTGACTGAGCTTGCGACTGTCATGATCACCACATTTTTGCTTGATTTTCCATGATTATTTATCATACAAATAATTTAAAGGGTTAGTTCACCCAAAAATGAATATTCTGTCATTAATTACTCACCCTCCTGTCGTTCGACACCCGTAAGACCTTCGTTCATCTTCGGAACACAAATGAAGATATTTTTGTTGAAATCCGGTGGCTCAGAAAGGCCTCCATTGGCAGCAATGACATTTCCTCTCTCAAGACCCATAAAAGGTACTAAAGATGTCGTTAAAAAGTCCATCTCACTACAGTGGTTCTACAATCATTTTATGAAGCAACGAAAAAAATAAAAATAAATAAATAACAACTTTATTCAACTTTATGTATTTAAGTTCTTTAATTTTTTCCTGCATTTCCTGAAGTTTTTCTTCTGCTTTGTTTACAAGCAGAGGAAGAAGCATTTTTTTTATTATTTAAGCTGTTGAATTCTACATTGATTGTGCTTTAGGTCTTGGCGTAGACTGTTTGACATACAGAATGATCAAACTATCATGTGTCAGAACACTGGCTCTACGTCATATTCTCGCGCATGGTGAGATGTGTCATATTCATGCGTCATGGTGCTTCGTGAGTTCACGTCAGAGGCCCAGACGGAATACAAGAATAAAGTTGAATAATGTCGCTATTTTGATTATTTATTTATTTATTTTTTGCGCACAAAATCTATTCTCGTCACTTCATAAAATGATTGTAGAACCACTGTAGTGAGATGGACTTTTTAACAACGTCTTTAGTACCTTTTATGGGTCTTGAGAGAGGAAATGTCATTGCTGCCAATGGAGGCCTTTCTGAGCCACCGGATTTCAACAAAAATATCTTCATTTGTGTTCCGAAGATGAACGAAGGTCTTACGGGTGTCGAACGACAGGAGGGTGAGGAATTAATGACAGAATATTCAATTTTGGGTGAACTAACCCTTTAATACCTGTTTTGTTTTGTTTTGTTTTGTTTTGTTTTACAAAATTTACATTCAAAATTTACATGCCAATTTACGATGTAGGTTTTCGAAGCCTCTGCAACACACCGCCATGAGCAGTTTGCCACATTTCTTTTGGACTTTATTACACACAGAGTACAATAGAAATGTGAAAAGTTGAACTGCAGCATCTCTTGTACACCGAGCAAAACTTTAGAAAATCTAAACCGAAAACTGACATTCAGCACAAATGAAACTCTCTGGTGCATATGCTTCACCATGAATACAATAAGTTTGAGTGTGGGAGGGCTGCATGCCCACATGATGTCATGCTGTCTGCAGTCAGTGTGACATTTCAGCATGGGCAAGACTCTTAAAATATAACAGTTGTTCCTGTGTCTCACTCTCATCTATCAACTCCTCCATTCACCTGCCATCACTTCCTCTTCACCACATCAACAACACGCATATATACACATCAACAAAAACACATAGATATATAGTCATAGAGTGAGTCTAAATAAAGTGTAAAGCGTTCTATGATAAAATGTATGAGTTGGCTTACGTATTGTTTTATACCCTAAACCACAGTGAAAATGCAAAATCATGATTCGATTTGGAGACTTCAGCTTGGCTTGTTTTTGTAAGGACTTTTTTTTTTTTTTTTTTACTTTTAAGCCAGATGAGAATTATTTATTTCAGGAGTGGGCAACCTTTTTGATTTAAAGGGTTGCTTTTCACTGTATTTAAAGGGTTTAGTTCACCCAAAAATGTCATAATTTTCTCACCCTGAAATCTGTATGAATTTCTTTCTTCTGCTGAACACAAAATATATTTCAGACCCCATTGACTCCCATAGTCATAATCGGACATAAACGGACATAAATAATGCAGAAGAAAGAAATTCATGCAGGTTTGGAACAACTTGAGGGTGAGTAAATGATGACAGAATTTTTATTTCTGGGTGAACTATCCCTTTAGGGATGTAAGATTTTTCAGTAACATTTTGGTTATCTGCTTTTTATTTATCTGTATTTTTAAATATTAACTGGATATTAAATTGTGCATGCTATTTTAACATTTAGATTTACATTTAGTAACATTGTTAAATGTAATCTTCAGCAAATATGAAAATGAAAATGCATTTTTTCATACTTTACATTTATCATGTTGCAATGCCTAAACTCAATTGTAGCTTTTAAAACAAGTTATTCTAGTTTTTATTTTTATATTAGATAAAATGGTTTTGAATTTTCAGTCATTGGCCTTGTCCCAAATGGCACACTTCATATGCACTTTCAGTCATGTGGACTTACAATGGCTGCCACGTACGCGTGTCTGTAAAGTCCATGTAGGGTAGGGTGTATACC
This sequence comes from Paracanthobrama guichenoti, assembly GCA_018749465.1. NCBI lineage: Eukaryota > Metazoa > Chordata > Actinopteri > Cypriniformes > Gobionidae > Paracanthobrama > Paracanthobrama guichenoti. The sequence goes on from CM031947.1 coordinate 30,892,873, forward strand.
CTACATGGTATACCCACCATAGTACCTTATTCCTTATTCCATTCCTTATTGGTTGTTGACCATGATATGAATATAATTAAATTGCGTGCTTATTATCAGTGTCAGCCAAAACATAATATCAGTGTGTCTCAAGTGTATATATGTATCACAAGATGATCTTATTCTGTAGAGATCCTCATTTTAAACCATTTCTTGCTGTAATCTCAGTATTATTTTGAGAGCAAATAAGAAAGCAGACCAAACTACATTGCCCTGTGCACAAGTGGCACTGCAGGACCCACTGGATAAGCACTTTACTTGGGGGGAAAAAAGGTTTACTTGTTTTGTTTGTTTTAGTCATGTTTCATCCACAATGCACAGTCCAGTTGGAGCATTTGGCTTCCATACAGCTGATAAGTAAATAAATCAGGCAGTGGATGATGAGGAGTGATTACTGCAAGAGGAGTTTTAAATATGGATATTTTTTTCTCACACAAACGTGTCACTTCATAAGTCCTTGATTAACCCCCGGAGCCATGTGGAGCACGTTTATGATTGATAAATGCACTTTTATGGACTTCAAAACAGAACTTCACATTCACTGCAATTATAAAGCTTGGATTAGTCAGGACAGTTTTTTAATATAACTCTGATTTTATTCGTCTGATAGAAGAATGTAATTTAAACGTAGGATGACTTGAGGGTGTTTTCTCCGAACTGTTTACGGTCACTTAAGATATTACCAACAAGGTTTATGTGAATACGCATAGAGCCTGGCATTTTGACACATTTTTGTGTGTGATTGACCATTTAGGTGCGCACCTGAATCGCAAAGTTTACTTTGCTTGTCCGTGTTCCAGAATGTGCGCACAGAAAGCCACCTGAGGATCAATGAGAGTTCTCTTTCGCGCTTTTAATATCAAGCACGTCACATTTTATGAAATTCATGTTACTTGATTTTTACTGATTTGCACAATGTGTAGGCTTTTAAGGAGGAGTGAAAGCGCACCACTAGATGGACAGAATGAGGATTATAATCATTGGAAACCAAAATTTTAATCGGAACTCAATTCCGATTAATCGCACAGCCCTACAAGCTACTATGGGCTTACGTGTAGTTTCCATCTGTCGATCCAAGTAAACATGACACAGAGGTTCACATTGAACATTTGTAGAGTTAAATACACGTCAGCTCTGTCTTTTACTCTTTTGTCTTCTGTCTGTTACCCCCTGTTGCAAAACACTAAAATCATATACAAGTGTTTTTTGTTTTTTTTTCTCCAGAGATCTAAAATCTCTGAAACATTAACCAGTGTTGTTAGAAAAGCTACTGTTTAATTTAGAGACCTTCATGTTTTTGGTGGCTGAGGCTCTGCAGTAAAAGCTTTTTTTATATTTCTCACTGTGCTGAGGCACCTTTTTAGAGCAAGATTTCACTTTCAATATTTCCGCATGAGTTTTTGGTTGAAAAATATTCAGCAGCCAGAGCCCTGTCACATCTCTGTGGAGTGAGAGGACTGCTTGCGTGCTTTTCTTTTTTTAAAAACTCCAGTGCAATCTCTGCAGGTCTCTCTTTGCAGAGCTACTGCATTATAGCAAAGCTTTTTTTCACAAATCTGGAAGGTGATTTGGAATAAGATTCACTAAAATATAGGCTTATGTCAGCATGCCAAAAAGAGCCTTTAAAAACCTACTTCAGCATTTACATTCAGGGTTGCATTAAAATCGATGCTGATGGACCAAATAGAGGAAGACAGTAAAATCTGATTTATTGCTGACTAACGTCTTGATCTGTGCTTGCTTTCTTTCAGATGGTACCATGGAATGTTGGACAGAACCATTGCAGAAGAGCGATTGCGTCAGGCTCGGACACCGGGCAGCTACCTCATCAGGGAAAGCGACCGCCGGCCTGGCTCCTTCGTACTGTCCTTTCTCAGTGTGACCAACGTGGTCAATCACTTCAGGTGAGCAGTGCTGACTGGACCATACAGTTTCACTAATGCACACAAAACCCCATTACATTTCACAAAATGTTATGTCCCATCAAGCAGACAGCGGTTGTACAATAGTCTTTAACTATTAAACATACGTTGTCCTGCACTGTATCTACTATTGACATGACTGATACCTCAAATCATGTGAATTATTGTTTTACTTTTCTAAATGATTAGATTTAGGATTTTTACCTGATAAACCAAAAAAACAGCTAAATAAAACCCTTATACTTGGATGGATGATGGCACTGAAGCCATATCTATAGACCAAATACATTTAAAAATGTATTGTATTCCTGTGATGGCAAAGCTGAATTTTCAGCATCATTACTCCAGTCTTCAGTGTCACACGATCCTTCAGAAATCATTCTAATAGGTTGAACTGGTGCTCAAGAAACATTTCTTAATATTATCAATGTTGAAAACAATTGTGCCACTTAATATTTTTGTGGAAACGGTGATGAATATTTGATGAATGTTCGAAAGAACAGCATTCATTTTAAAATAGAAATACTTTGTAACATTATACATATCTTTTACTGTAACTTTTGATCAATTTAATACATTCTTGCTGAATAAAAGTGTTTATTTTTACAAAAAGAGAAAATGTTGATGACCCTAAACGATGGAATGATAGTAAACATTTAATAGTTTAGCAGACACTTATTCAAAGCAAATTACAAATGACGAACATGCAAACAATAATCATAACACCGTTTCCCAAACGGCTCGACGCATTGATAAAAGGTTCCATGGCAATCAGAGTTTTCAGCATCTAATGTGAGTTTGAATATCGTTTTGCGTGACATTTATAGACGTACTGAAAGCGACAATGGATAATTCACCTCAGATCTTGAATAAAAAAATAAATTAAAGGAAACCAGAATGTTCAAACGGTCAACTCGATGTGAACAAACAAGTGTATTCCATGACAGAGACCATTTTAGTCCCCTCAGTATGTATTTTTAATAATGTTAAAATGGCGTATTATTTATGAATTTAATAATGTACTTATCAATTTCATTTTGAGTGCGGTGCGCTTGCAGAGAGAGCCCGCCCATGCGCTCTTCTGATTGGCCCGTGATTTTTGATAGATTTTTGTCGCATCTCGTATTCTTGTCTTGTCTGGTGTACAGGCAGATTGCTTGTTGCTGGAACTGTATCACGTCTGGTTAGGACACAGTATAAGAGCTAACAATTAATGCCAAAGTAATGTCCAATGCCAAGTTTCAAGTATAGGCTATTAGTACACTAGCTAGAGCTAGATGCAGTAACATCATATTTCTAAATGATAAACACTGGCATTTATAGCAAAGGTTACAAGCTGTCTTTCATCAATATTGAACAAACTTGTTCAGCTCATGAGGATCAATTTATAAAGAAACAAGCAATAGACAAACAATCAAGTCTTTTAATAATACGTTTATCTTGTTCTCCATGTCACGTGCTTATAGAGTGGTACATTGTCTTGCTGCAGTAAAATAAAGCTGTCACATTTAAATAAACATGACCATTTGCACAACTTCAGCTTTACAGCCACTGCAAGTGTTTTTGTGCTCTTGTTGAATGTATTTGGAATGACTCGCAGAAGTAAATACTTTATCCCAGTAAATGTCAGTCAGATTCAGTCAGGCATTATCATTTTAATGAAGTAAGGCAAAACACTTTCTTCTTTGTGTGCGTGTGCAGGATCATTGCGATGTGTGGAGATTACTACATCGGTGGGCGCCGCTTCTCGTCCTTGTCAGACCTCATTGGTTACTACAGCTATGTGTCTTGCCTACTGAAAGGTGAAAAACTGTCGTCTCCAGTGGCTCCCCCAGAGGTACAATCAGAACTTCTGACTTTACGAATGAACGCTCGTATTTGTTGCAATACCTAAGGTTGTGGATCCAGAAGCAGGATTGCATTTTGTTAATCATCATAGCAGTAATATGTGCCATGGTCCTTATGGTGTTGCTATAACTTCTTATTCTCCTTCCAGCCAGTGGAGGACAGGCGACGAGTGAGGGCCATACTCCCATACACCAAAGTGCCAGAAACTGATGAGATCAGGTATAGAAAACGTCTCATATCTCACGATCCACTCTGAACTGTGGCAGGCAGGAACAGTCTAACTGTGTCCTGCCTGTTTGAGGGAATGTAATTTAAACCCATTTAAATGTTTGAAACAAGGGTTGCGCGATTGATCATATTTGAATTGCGATCACGATTTCTGCTTCTGATCGATTAAGCATTTCTGCGATATTTCCCGCCGACTATAAAAGAAAACATAAATTTAGTACTGGTTCGCTTGGTGTTCACAGTGTCAGTTTTAAGACTGCACCTAATGATACAAAACAAAACAGGAAAGAAAAAAAAAACTATTTTGTGACAGAACTTACCAAACATCCAAAACAATGCTGTGTGCTGGACTAAATGCACTCAATGCCATTATCAATACGCCATTTATCAAGCAAAATGCTCTTTTCTCTTGCAAATTCCACGAATGTCTGATTAGAATTTTTCTTGTGGCTTCGAAATCTCTGACAATACGCCTCTGGAACCAACTCATAAGCACGCAGTATCGCTAGCTTCACAGTTTCATATTTCAAACTGTCCTCCAAAGAAAGAGTAGAAAACACTTCTTGAGCTTTCCCAATCAAGCTACATTGTAGTAAGAGAGCCCAAACCTCTTTTGGCCAGCCAAGGGACATAGCAATGCGTTCAAACGCATTGAAATATGAGTCCACCTCAGTCTCTCTAAAATGTGGAACTAACGTAATATGCTTACTAATATCAAATGTCTCAGATGTTAATGGTGACGCAATAACAGAAGAAACAGTAGCGGACGGTAGAGAAGGAGGAACAGAAGCGGGGGAAACAGTGGGAACCCGAGCTGGGTTTGCTTGTACAGCAGAGCTTCCCACAATTCTCATAGCATCAAGCTCCAGCTGTCGCATTTTTACTTGCGTCTCTGCCTCGATTTCTAATTTACGAATCTGTAATCGCAACTCCTGCTCAGACTGTCGGTTCTGAGCTTTCTCTTGCGCTTCCATCTGCAATCGGGCTATACGCACTTTTAGTTTCGTATCTCCTTTTGAACTTATCGAAATGGGAGAAAATGGATCGTATGGAGGTAAACCTGCCCTAACACCAGCCTCCGCTGAAGGCATCAGTTCCTCACTAATCTCATTCACACTCCCAACAGGTGTACCAACATCCACAGCACCCATTGCTGTATCCTCAGTTTCTGGTACCACGAGCATATTCCATGCAACTAACTGATCATGAATACAAGACTTGATCTCCTTCTTAAGAGACAATTTGAAAGTGGCTTGCAATAGCCAACAAATCATCCTTTCTGCACCCCTCTAACTTTTCTACTGTTGGATTCTCCACAAAACTTTTCAAATCGAACGTTGCCATTTCAACTATGATTACAAAGGTTACCGTATACTCTCACCACGCTCTCAGTATAAAATAGCAGAAATGCCTCGAGACAGTTTATGAATTACATTTCCAGGATAATTTATTATTATCCTGGACGAGCCCCCAATAATGTTATGTCCCTTCTTTGATTTTAATAGTCTAGGAGAGAAGGGGAACATTAGACCGTCTCTGGGCAATTCCTACTATTTTTTTACTGAGAGAAAATCAGACAGACACAAGTTATTAAAGAAAAGTGAACAATTTATTACCCGTGATGTGAGCCAATATATAATGTTAAATAAAGATATTTACAAGCAAAACAACATAAATAAACGGATACAAAATAAAAGAGAGAATCACAAATCATATCATATCAAGGAGGATAAAGGAAAATCGAACAGCGCCAAAGCAAAGAAATCAATAGAACAAAACACACTAACTAACCCATTGAAACTAAACCTACCTAGAAAGAAAAATGTAGAAAGTCTTCAATGTCCCCAGACGTCGTATCTAATCTACACTTACTAACTAAACAAAATTACAATAAGTGGCGCATGTCCCTAAACTATTGTGTTTAAACAAAAATCAAACCTCAGTGTGCGCAATGTATGTCACGTGACAACTTACCTACTCCTTCCCCTCCTTGTTTATTAACAAATAAACAAATATTCAAACAAGTTAAACATTCAAAAGAAGAGGACGGCAAAGTAAATTAATCTTACATAAACAACATGACACACGAACAAAGCTAACAACAACCCAAAACGAAATGAACAAGAACAAATCACAAAGCACACAATCACAGTTCAAGTTCACAAACAAAAAGGCCGTCGTGTCTACTGCGTCGGCTCGTCCTTTTATAGTGTTCCTCACTTCCGATACTCGTTCGCTGTCTGACATCACACGCGCTCATCCCGCTCCTCTGAGATGATTGACAGCAACCGCGACCAATCAGCGCTCACCTGTTATTAAGTGAAGAGACAAGCAACGGAGAACGACAGAACAGCACGGAAAAACACACAAGGAACGAAACAAATAAACGAACCAAAAACGTCACATAATGACGTTACATGTACATATGATGTTATTTTTACCAGCTGAAAACACACAAAGAGCTTATAAAAAGATCTGCTGCAAGGAAGCGTGTGTCTGAAGCTTGTACTGAATTGTAACGGGCAATGGGGCTCCTATGATGAGAAAAAAAAACAGGCATTCTTTAGCATTCTGTCCTCTTTAGGGTCGCATCCTGTGACATCACATCCTGTTTTTGCTTCGCTAAGACTCCTTTGGTCCGTGTTGTGGTCATATTTTAGTCAAACCGCAATAGAGTTTGTTTGGGAAGCGGACCCATCTTTTCAGGGGTCTCGGTCCACTTGTTTTGTGCCAGGGTTAGAGTGGCACTTATTAAAATGAACCGCACTAGCAATCGCATCAGAGTTTGTTTTAATTAAACCAAATCTGCCAAGTGTGCACACACCCTTAATGTATATGACAAATGTAATAATTCAAGAAACTAGATGAGGTAAAATCCTGCATATTATGAATTGGCATTCTCTTGATTTGTGTTTGCATGAAAGTGCAATAATTCCGATAAAATGTAAATATAAATAGTAAATGATGCTTAATTACAAGTAATTAACCCTAACCGTAATGCTAAAAATGCAACCAAATGAATTTCTCAAATCATGATTAATAATCTATTATAATTTATTAAGTTGACTAAATTTATTATCAGTTTAACCATTATCGCGCAACCTTATTTCAAACAAATTCTAGATTTCAATTTAGCACTTCAGTAATATCACTCCAGTAATACATCCATTTCTCCATCCAACTATAATTCAGACATATCACATCCACCATGTGACCAACAATGTCAGCCGTGTCACTGTTTCCCACCATTTATGCATAAGATGAATTCCCTGTCGCCTTATGCAATATTAAAGTGTCCGTCAGACTTCAGAATGTTGGGCGGAAGAAGTAGGTCATTCCGGTACTTTTTCCTAGTATTTTTCCTGAGCATTCTGACATCTTACTCATTTCACATGCTGCTTTTCACATACTGTATAGAAGGGAAGCAGGCATATTCGGATGCAGGGCATCTTCTTGGAGCCTTGTGTTAAATATGGGAGACATCCAAAATGTGCAGTGCTGGGCTACTCCAGGAGTCCTGGTTCACCTGAGTAGTTGTTTGCATAATCTTCCTCTGTGGTGTTCAGTGGCACTTACAAGAAACTACAAAAAGTAACTGTACAGGAAAGCTATTTCCTGTACAGTTAATTCCCACCCTACATTTAAAATCTTTTAAAATAACATTTGGAGCACTTTTAAGCCACCTTATTTTGAAAAAGCAATTTCAAAATATCAAAGTATTACTTCCTACAGGGACCCTTCAGTAACTTTATCTGAAAAACAGATGTTTTCTGCCATTCACATTTCTATTTACTTTTACATTCAAAATGCAAATTATCTGAAAAGATCAATAATCAAAGATCAAAAATTAACTTTTTTAAGATCAAAGATTAACTTTTTAAACATTATTTATTGAAAACTTTATTGTGTGTCTCAAGTTTTCTCAAAGGAGACATGTTTATCGTTCACAATGAACTGGAGGATGGTTGGATGTGGGTGACCAATGTTCGGACAGAAGAACAGGGCCTTATTGTGGATGATCTTGTGGAGGATGTGGTAAGTATCTCTGAGCTTTTTTCCTGTTTCAGTTATTTTCCTGTGAATTTGCACATTAAATAACTGATTTATTTGAATATATTCACAGGGACGAGAAGAGGATCCACATGAGGGAAAAATGTAAGTACATATAGTGTAAAACAATATATCTGTTGCATTTTAATAGCCCTCCAAACATGGGCAATGGTAAAACATCTACTATAATAAATAATAATTCATGGCTCCAGACTAACATTTGAGAGCAGTGGCACCAGCATTGGAGGAAACTTTATCATAAAGTTAATTTATTCATAAAATTACTATTGTTTGCGTTGTTTTGTTAATAAGTGCAGTTATTAATAATATTAATAAATGTTTGTTTATTGGAAATTTAACAGTGAAGCACTGAGCTTGAATTGATATGCAGATAAAATTAACTTTTTATTAACAGTAATGTTCAAAAACATAATATTTATAGGAAAATTGTAATATTTTACTCTTATTAAATGTACCATTGTTTTTCTTGCCTATAGTATCACACTGAACTGACCGACAGCTTCAGTGATAATAAAAGGAGTGGTAGTTTCATGTCTTTTTTAAATAAAAGTAGCCTAGAAATCTAGACGAACCCTAGCGGCAGCAAATAATTTGCAGTCAGGGCGTCTAGCAACTCTCCTTTGGCTTACGAGCTGGAAAAAAAACAGCTCTAGTCAGGCCAATCACATCGTGTATAGAGTTGATGGGCGGGCTTAACATAATAACGGCAGAGTTGTGGCGGTTTCCGCATGCTGCTTGAAAACGAAGAAGCTGGCAAGCAGCGGTCTTTCGAATCGGCTTTGGCTGCGATTCTAGAAGACCTGGAGTTAAGCTTTTCTTTGAGAAAAGAGCAAAGAACTGTACTGAAGTCATTCTTAAAAAAGGAAGATGTTCTGAGGTGTTCTGAGTTTTGCCGACCGTCAACTAGCTCAGCTTCACCTTCTTCGTTGCTCTGGTTGGTTGTAGCGCTATCCTATTGCGTGCAGAGGGAATTTGAAAGACAACCGTTTATCCCGCCTCCCGGACTGAGCCCTGCCAATGGTGTGTTCCCAGACCCAACATCTCGATGTGGGTCTGGCTTGTCAGGCTAAAATAAAAGTGCTTGTTTTCCACAAAGTGGCCTACACCTTTAAACTTTTAATTTTACAAATCATCACATTAATAATAACATTAAAATTAGATAATATTTAGAGCTTTTAAGTGCTGGAAAAAGTCTAAAGCATTTTGAAAGCCCTTGAAAAGTACTTGAATTTCACTTTCAAAAGGTTGTACCAACCCTGTGATGAATAATGACCGCATTCCAAAAAAATGTACTATGGCACAAGGTTTCCACGTCAGCACTATTTGATCTGATATCTATGGTTTATAACAGAATTCTGCACCGAATGCTTCCCACCAGATCTTGCAGTAGCGATATTATTAATTCTGTGGCGAATAAAAACGCTTTCTCACTGGATCTCCCAGCGCTCTGTAGTAACGGTGTTGCATGCCCGTGTATGAACTCACGCTGCGCTGTCTATTATTGCTCCGAGCTGATAAACTGTCAGTGCTGCTCAAACAAGTAGCGTGGTTCCGTTCCGCTTTTGTTTGGTTTGTCATTTGATGTTTATCATTTGTAACAGAAATGGCAGCTCTTATCCATTAGTGCGACCTCTAACTAAATGTATTCGCACCAGCTGGAAAAAAAGGTCGGAGTCTGGATCCCTGTATATGTATATTTTTTGATACACGGTTACTTTTGAATGCCTGTCAATAGAGAAACATGTTTTTTGCCCTTAGAATGGTGTATTTACGACTTGTACCAGCAAAGGTTAACTTCCCATGTTAACCAGCCAAACCATTGACTCCTTGGTCTAATCTAATCCTATCCAAATTGACCAGAATAAATTGCTCAGAATCATGAAACGATAATTTTCTCTGCTGCCATCTTTGTTTAGTTTCTCATGTGTATCTCTTCTGCCCAGTTAGTTTTAGTTAGTTCAGTGTGCCATAGCAGAAGAAACATCTGTCAGAATCAAGGAGCAATGCTATACTTATGCGTATGAAAGTGAGCGCTTGAGCCTGAGGCTGTGTATCTGATCAGAGTTGATTCCTTATGCTGTGACCGTATTAGACTACTCTGACTCAGACCTGACTCACAGAGGCTGGGGTGCTGCCCTCTCTGCCCTGCTTACTTGTGTCTCATTTCCTGTTTCCCCTTGTTTTTCCTTTTCTATCTTCTTAGCTGGTACCACAGGAAGATCAGCAAACAAGAGGCATACAACCTGCTAATGACAGGTACATGAGCGTGACACAAAACGCTGGCTATTACATGTTTGTGTAATGAGCATAATAAAAAACCATGACAGGTGATTTCAGGTGATGTGCTCAATGCATTTCACCAGCATATGAACATTTCTAATTATTTGCAAATGTTAGTTGTTTTTTTTTATACACTTTTCAGTGTCAGTTAAAATTGGATTATTTTATTGTTCATGCCTGTCATCTAGATTTACATTTAGATTACCTTTGCATAATCCAATACCCACTTAATGTTAACAGTTAAAACATATTAACTGTCATCCTCCTTTTTGAACATTGACATGAAAATGCATTATCCAGACTTAAATGGTTGTAATTCATGAATGCTTTGGAATACAGAGGATAAGACACTCAGATTTTATTGCTGAAGTGAAACACTTCAAAAGCTAAAGATGTTCAAGTTTACTGTTAAGCAGATCTACTGTAATGTATATTTTACAAAATAATTTGGGCTAAAATTGCTAGAGACTTTGTGAGATTTTAAGGCATTATACAATTTTAAAAAATGTTATGCATTCTCCTCTCACAAATTAATACATGTCTCACCATATCACTTCTATTACAAAACAGTTGCCAAATATGGAACTTTGAGTCTCAGAACCTTCCAATGATGTGCGTTTTGTTACGATTAGAAAAAGATTTGATTATTAAATAGTGCAGTAAAAACATAACACCACCCACTAAAAGGATTTAAAGTGTCATTTCTATGGTAGTGCAATGTCCAATTTCAAATTTGACGTCATTACAGGATGTATTTTGAGTGTTTAAACTTTCAAATGATACCTACTTTATTACTTTATTGCCCTATCAGTGTATTTACTCACCCATTTACTCATGTCATTCCAAACCCTACTGAAGTCATAAAATAGATTTGTTGGAGGAACACACTAAATAATTCAAGTCAAGACACCTTTATTTATATAGTGCTTTTACAATGCAGAATGTTTCAAAGCAGCTTCACAGTGTTAAACAGGAAATTAATGCAACAGAATTTATAGCCGCTCTGGAGAAAACCGTGATGTCATCCAGCTCAGTTCAATTATCACATAGTGTCAATGCGGGCAGATCAGTAATATAGTTGAATATTTAGTGTCCCCAACTAAGCAAGCCAAAGGCAAAAGAGGCGAATGTGGCAAGGAACCAAAACTCTCATCAGGTGACAGAATGAAGGAAAAAAAACCTTGGGAGAAACCAGGCTCAGGCTCAGTTCTCCGCTAATGATAATGACATAACTAACACTTTTAAGCTAACTATTCCTTTAAATCATGTGTTATTGTTTAGCACTTTGATATATGAAGGCATTATATGCATCATAATAAGACATTATATGCATCATTTGTCATATTTGGCCGTACTTGATCTCACATGCATTAGCATATATTACAAACTTTTACTATTTGCAAACTGAAAATGGGCAAATTCAATAATTAATTTATGTTAGAGTAAAACAGAAGCTGTTATTTCATAACTGCCATTTAAATCTACTCAAAAGCTCTTCTGACGCACTGCTTCTCTGTTGTCCAGTTGGCCAGGTCTGCAGCTTTCTGGTCAGGCCGTCAGACAACACACCAGGCGACTACTCCCTCTTCTTTCGTACCAATGAAAACATCCAAAGGTTCAAGATTAGCCCCACTCCCAACAACCAGTACATGATGGGAGGGCGGTACTATAACAGGTAGGACTGCAGGCAAAGGCTTTAAAGTGCCTTGACACTGCTTATGTAGGATCTGGCTGAAAATTGGCTTAACTTATATTCGGCGCTGAAACACCTTCCCATTGTCAGGATAGAATTAATAACCTTAAGCAGTGTTTGCATTAACCCGTCATAATAATATGATATAATATATACAGTACTGGTCAACAGTTTGTGAAATATTATTACATTTTAAAATAACAGTTTTATATTTTAATATACTTTAAAATTATAGTTTATTTATGTGAAGCAAAGCTGAATTTTCAGCATCATTACTCCAGTCTTCAGTGTCACATTATCCTTCAGAAATCATTCTAATATGCTGATTTATTATCAATGTTGGAAGACTTCTTTCAAAAACATTAAAAATAGTAATGTTTCCAAACTTTGGACCGGTACTATACATTTAGTAATTATATTGTAATTCTTATATTATCAACAATATTGGTTGCAGATATTGCAGATCGCTCCAAATTTATTACTATTACAATTCTAATACAAACGAACACCTCAAGCGTTTATGATTATTACATACAAAGTTGAATAATTTATGAATGCTCATAATGAAATATTAATTTACCTGCAAACATTCACACTACAAATAAACTAAAGAGATTTCAGTCTTATGCTCCAAAAATCTGATTTTTGCTGCCTGTCTGAAGGCATTTTTTATATTAAACCCTGTCCCATATATTGTGCCGCAGAGCTGATTTAATTAAAATGTAATACCTTTTAATTTTGCACACAGTAATGAAAAAATCACAGCTTTACATCCAGCTGGTCTGTAATTAAATAATGCTCTTCCTGGCAGTGTCGACGATATTATCGAACGTTACCGAAAAGAGCAGATCGTGGAGGGTTACACTCTGAAAGATCCTGTCTCAGTCCAGGTAAATGAAAGGTCATTCCAATAAGCTCAGATATCGCTGAAGATCATCTCAATAACAAGCATAATTCTGTGTCCTTTTCGCCGTTTAGCAAAAAGAACAGGTTCTCTCTGACGTGGTCGATGGAAGAGAAATCTATAACACTATTCGAAGGAAAACAAAAGATGCTTTCTACAAAAACATTGTCAAGAAAGGATATCTTCTCTTCAACAAAGGTACCACAGGCTACTTTTTTATGCAGCAAACTGCATCTATTGACTTTTTACTGATTATCAACATATAAGGCTGTTTGACATTTGTATTCAGCGCTCAATCTTTCTCAGCGGGACTTGGGTTGATCACGAGAGGATGTGGGTAATTTGTAGCACATAAGCCCCAAATGAGTGTGGTTTTGAAACTGTCAGTCTTTGATCACCTGTGAAACGCTCAGCAAGTCTCTTCACAGACAGCTCAGGATGAGCTGTGCAGAACAAAAAGCGTTTACCTGAACACATAGATCTGTCCAGTTCAATGATAGTGGCTTTGCTTAATAAGAGATTTGGCGCTCTGTGGGGTTTGCTCGCTGATCAAAGGGTATGAATCTGAATTAGTTCTGGCACCTTGTCTGGTTAGTATTCAGCTGTTGTTTGTATTTAATATTCAGGTGGTTTAATGTGTACTGAAATCATTATATCTCAGATCCTTTATAATAATAAAGGCTCCCAGTGTACAAATTACATTTCTCAACTCTTAAAAATTGAAGACGTAAATAAATGAGGTGTTCTGCAAGAAATGATATCCGTTTGCTCAGGCATTATCATCAATATATGGTATATGAATTGAATCTCATATAGTTATGATTAGGGCTTGACAATATAATTGAATCAGTTTTAATCAGTATGCATTTTGTTTTTCAATATTCTTAAATTCTAAGATTGATCTTTTAGTCTAGACTGTTTTCTGTTAATGTGTGAACAAAACCAAAGGAAATTGTAGTCTGCCTGCCATTCAATAATCAGAATATTTTTGATGTGAAACAAAATCTCAGCTTTCATATTCTGTCAATTTTATTACAAAATTCAAACAAATCTTTTTGACTCTTTAATGTGACATGAGGAGGAGCATGTTCATCTAATCCAGTCAGTTATGTTCCAAAGGGATATAATCAGCGCCTTACCATCTTCAGATGGTATCACTCAAGCGTCCTTCCTTCTCCCCTTCTTCATCTTAAAGGGGTCATGAACTGAGAAATCAAAATTTCCTTGAGCTTCTAACATTAAGAGATACTATAAGAACATTCTAGTCTCAGAACTGAAAACTTCCTTGTTAGCCCAAAAACAGCTTTTATTGTAACAAAGCTTCGAGAACGACTCGTTGTGGAATGTGCCTATCTACAGGTGCTGGTCATATAATTAGAATATCATCAAAAAGTTGATTTATTTCACTATTTCCATTCAAAAAGTGAAACTTGTATATTATATTCATTCATTACACACAGACTGATCTATTTCAAATGTTTATTTCTTTTAATTTTGATGATTATAACTGACAACTAAGGAAAATCCCAAATTCAGTACCTCAGAAAATTTTAATATTACTTGAGACCAATACAAAGAAAGGATTTTTAGAAATCTTGGCCAACTGAAAAGTATGAGCATGTACAGCACTCAATACTTAGCTGGGGCTCCTTTAGCCTGAATTACTGCAGCAATGCGGCGTGGCATGGAGTCGATCAGTCTGTGGCACTGCTCAGGTGTTATGAGAGCCCAGGTTGCTCTGATAGTGGCCTTCAGCTCTTCTGCATTGTTGGGTCTGGCATATCACTTCTTCCTCTTCACAATACCCCATAGATTTTCTGGCCAATTAAGAACAGGGATACCATGGTCCTTAAACCAGGCACTGGTTGCTTTGGCACTGTGTGCAGGTGCCAAGTACTGTTGGAAAATTAAATCTGCATCTCCATAAAGTTGGTCAGCAGCAGGAAGCATGAAGTGCTCTAAAACTTTCCTGGTATACGGTTGCATTGACCTTGGATCTCAGAAAACACAGTGGACCAACACCAGCAGATGACATGGCACCCCAAACCATCACTGACTGTGGAAACTTTACACTGGACCTCAAGCAACGTGGATTGTGTGCCTCTCCTCTCTTCCTCCAGACTCTGGGACCCTGATTTCCAAAGGAAATGCAAAATTGACTTTCATCAGAGAACATAACTTTGGAGCACTCAGCAGCAGTCCAGTCCTTTTTGTCTTTAGCCCAGGCAAGACGCTTCTGACGCTGTCTGTTGTTCAAGAGTGGCTTGACACAAGGAATGCGACAGCTGAAACCCATGTCTTGCATACGTCTGTGCGTAGTGGTTCTTGAAGCACTGACTCCAGCTGCAGTCCACTCTTTGTGAATCTCCCCCACATTTTTGAATGGGTTTTGTTTCACAATCCTCTCCATTTTTGAATTTTGAATTTGGGATTTTCCTTATTTGTCAGTTATAATCATCAAAATTAAAAGAAATAAACATTTGAAATATATCAGTCTGTGTGTAATGAATGAATATACTATACAAGTTTCACTTTTTGAATGGAATTAGTGAAATAAATAAAATTTTTGATGATATTCTAATTATATGACCGGCACCTGTATAACAGAAGTCTTTCTGTTAGAAGATCAACACCTACTTCATTGTTGCAACTTTGGCCCCGCCCACTGGCGTGTTAGTGAGATGACGAGGAGAGAAGAGCGATACAGGATCACTGGACTAAAAATCCAAAGTATCCTAATGCTAAGAATGTGGTTATTTATTTTCAACAATGTGAATGTCTCAGTTGAGCATTATTAATTTCTATTTGGTACATTTCACTGTGGATTCTTTGGTAAATCAGTCACAATTTCAGCAAACAGACTTTTACTATATGGACTCGACAGTAATGCGGCAACAAGCAAGTAACCGTGTTAATTCTAATGCCTGATCTGTGACCAGTGATTTCTGATACATAATGATTCATGTACATGTCAGATGTTTTTGGTCTATGTGTCAGAAAATCAAACCAGTGACTAAACGGTCAAGTTCACATTGCTTCTTTTAGTAGGTTGAAAATAATCTGTTATTTAAACTGTGATTGACCTTGAGAGCTGTATTAGTAAAAATGTGCAAAAAGTATTCAAGACATTTACACATTTACACGCCTCTTCAAACAGAGCGTTTAAAACAGAGGGCTAAAATCGGGGTAGGGATTTAATTTCTAAATTAAATTTACAACAATTTTTGTTATAAAAATCACACTAATATTATAAGTGCACCCCAGGAATCATTGTAAAACAATGTAGTTCATGACCCCTTTAAGCCTACATTTGTCTTTCTATATATTTCACATAGGGGAACCTAAATGGTCAATCTCGATTCAAAAGCAAACTTTTAATCATGGACAGGAAGCCAAATCTGTTTACCTATACTGTGCCATTATGATTTATATGATCAAGCGAACTCGTGAAAGTGCATCAGTTCAAGAGAAGCGGCAGCGCAGAGTGCATGTCAAATGATCATCTCTTCCTCTAGTTATAGCAGTAAATAAACATGAATGAGCAAAAGATACCGTACAATTACTGAAACGTATCATGTCATCGCTCAATGTTTTGACCGCTGAAAGACAGCTATAAAACAGGCTGTGTATTTACCTCAGGCAATCCATTCTAAGCTTGTAGCTCATTAGTCAACTAGAAAAAACTTAAGAGAGCAGCATATTGCTAAATGTGTATTTCAGTATTCCATGTATGTTTAAATAAATCTATTATGAAATCAAAGTTTTTATGGCAGCCACTGTTTAAATGTTATACATTGTAGAATGTGAAACAAACACAATTATACCATTAAAGTTGATGCGTTTAAATGTTTGTATACAACTTCTGATTGTTGATTTATTGTATATATATATATATATATATATATATATATATATATATATATATATATATATATATATATATATATATATATATATATATATATATATATATATATATATATATATATATATATATATATAAAAAAACAGGGTTTCTATAGAGTTTACAGCTTTTGTTGAAAGAGACTTTTTATCCTCAAGAAAAATTTATGTGTACTGTACCTGACATGTATCCAAATGAATCAATATTAAAATCGAATTGAATCAAGAGCTTGTAAATCCAATAGAAACCTGAAATCTGTCAATACCCCATCCCTAATTCTGATGCATTTTCTTTTTGGCATTCAGCTGTTGTTTGTATTTAGCGTTCAGCTAAATGTATACTACACTCTTTTATTATGCAGGTTCCTGTGGAATAATGTATATGCTTGTCCCTTAAAAATGTATGACATAAATAAATCAGGTGTTCTCCCATATTTTGGTTCACTTGAACTACAATTTTTAAACCCTTCAAGAAGTTAATGTGAGCATCTTGCTGACCTATTCACTTGTACTTCCCCAGGTAAGGGTAAGCGCTGGAAGCACTTGTACTTCATCCTGGAGGGCAACGACGCTCAGCTCATTTACTTCGAGAGTGAGAAGCGAGCCACCAAACCCAAAGGACTAATCGATCTGAGTGTGTGCTCCGTGTACGGGGTCCACGACAGTCTGTTTGGCAGGTATGTGATTGTAATGCAACTCATGCCACTGGTGTCCTTAATTCTGATCAGTATTTGCTTGGTTGGATATTTTGTTTGTAATTTAATGACATTCAAACAAGCACAGCAGCTTAAGTGTCTGCGATGTTTGGGGCCAGTGTGCCAATCAAAGATAGACGTTACATGCTTTCTGTTGTTTTTTTTTATTCAGGCCAAACTGTTTCCAGATTGTGATTCAGCACTTTAGCGAGGAGCAGTACATTTTCTACTTTGCTGGAGAGACGCCTGAGCAGGCACAAGTAAATATCACTTCTACACATATACTACCATTCAAAACTTTGTTTTTTTTTTTATGTAAATGTATCTTATGCTCACTAAGGCTGCATTTATTTGATCAAAACTACAATAAAAACATGAATATTGTGAAATATTCTAACAGTATATTTGCTATTTGAATATATTTTAAAATGTAATTTATTCCTGTGATGGCAAAGCTGAATTTTCAGCATCATTACTCCAGTCTTCAGTGTCACATGATCCTTCAGAAATCATTATAATAGGCTGATTTGCTGCTCAAGAAACATTTCTTGTTATTGTCAGCTTTGAAAACAGTTGTGCTGCTTATTATTTTTGTGGAAACCGTGATACTTCTTTTTCATCAGTCTTTGATTAATAGAAAGTTCAGAAGAACAGCATTCATTTGAAATGCATGTTTTTTTGTAACAAAGCAGAAGACTTTACTGTCATTTTTGATCAGTTGTATGCATCCTTGCTTTATCTTATTATAACTAAATGTATACATGTATAAAAAAAGTTTTTTTTTTTATTTATTTTTTTTACTCTGTCCACATAAAATGAATACATAACCCAAATGTTACATCCTGCATTCACAGGACTGGATGAAATGCCTGCAGACATTCTGCAATAATCTTAGGAAACCCTTACAGACCACATTCAACAAGCGTTTGCGTCAGGTAAGAGAAACCAGCCACTGAGTGTGAAATCTCACTGTTTTCATGAAACGGTGGCTGCCTTTTCCCTTAATCATGAGGTCAGGTGTTCAGATGGCTCTGAGTGTGCTGTCTGAAGGGGCCACAGCTGAACCATCTAGATGCCGGTGAGCAGGGAGATGAAAACCTCTTTCACAGCACCTGATCCCAGACAAGCCATTTGGGCTAAATCTAAAAAGAACATCGTCGTCTTCATTACCACAGGCATATTTTCGGAAAGAGATCTCTGCATGTCATCTGCCTCTGACATCTCATCACTTATTCATTACAGAGCACGGACAAATCTAACGTTTGTGTGTCACTCTCTCACCTTAGGTTAGCAGTTTAGTCCTGTATGTGGAGGAAGCCCACAAACTTCCCATCAAACACTTCACCAACCCCTACTGCAACATCTCTCTGAACAGTGTGCAGGTGGCTAGGACTCACCCTAGAGAGGGACAGAACCCTGTGTTCACTGAAGAGTTCATCTTCGAGTGAGTTCATTGTGACTCGACTCATTTAGAGGTTTTCAAAGTGTTGCTTGATTTAAAGTTCTGATTACCATTCCTCTCTCGCAGTGACCTGTCAAGCGACATCAACAGATTCGAAATAAGCTTAAGCAACAAGACCAAGAAGAGCAAAGAAAGTGACATTTGTGAGTGCCATTATCTGTTCTTTCCCATACTATTATAGTAATTTATTTATTTTTGAGCTGAATGATAAGAATGATTGTCTGAGTGAAGCAAATGGAAAAAGCGTTTCAAAGGTACAGTCTGTATATGTAGTACGAGGCAGTCTTGGTGTTAAGCACTCGAAAATAAAACGTACTTCTTAATCAAATTTCAATTTAGCTTTATGGCAAGTGTGGACATTTTTTTATTTTGGACTGTGACCTTTCAATGGAATATTCCAGAAACTCTGTCGACAGCATTTGTGGCATAATGTCAGTTACCACAGAAAACTATTACTTTTTTGGTGTTTGCGGTTATAATAATGCACTTGCAATATTGAGAGTTTAAAAGTATGTGCAAATCCAAAACGTATGCTTTTGTTAAAGCACTAATATGTGTCTTATTGACATCATTCCTGTTAGTGGAGTTTCTGGTATCCTTATCCTTATTATTATTATTATCCTTATTTATTATTATTATTATTATTATTATTATTATCCTCCTTATTACTGTTCAAAAGTTTGGGGTCTCTTATGCTCATCAAGGCTGCATTTATTTGATAAAAAAAAAAAAAAAACTGTAATATTGAAAAATATTACCACCATCTAAAATATTTTTTCCAGTGATGGCAAAGCTGAATTTTCAGCATCATTACTCCAGTCTTCAGTTTCACATGATCCTTCAGAAATCATTCTAATATGCTGATTTGCTGCTCAAGAAACATTTCTTCTTCTTCTTATATAATAATAATAATAATAATAATTATTATTATTATTATTATTATTATTATTATTAATGTTGAAAACAGCTGTGCTAATATTTTTGTGGAAACTCTTTTTGGGGATTCTTTGATTAATAGATGGTTCAAAAGAAACCTATTTATTTGAAGTGGAAATCTGATATAGATATGCATCCTTCCTGAAGTATTAATGTCTTGAGAAAATAAAATCTGAACCCAAACTTTTCAACGGTAGTGCATTGATATAATTTTTTGTTTATTGCCTGACGCTGTGCATTTTAATTGTAAATGTGGTACTGCATCCTTGGTAGTTATTTTCATCAGAGTTATTTTCAGATATTATCTGTGGTAAATCACAGCACATCACAGATTTTATTTATTTATTTTATTTTATTTAACCAGAAAAGACTCGCTGAGATTTAAGCATCTCTTTCGCAGGAGTGTCCTGGCCAAAATGGGCAGCAATACATCGGTTTCATCACAAAATGACTACAAAACACTTAAAAACAGTTACATATCGTTGAGTTGGTGTCCATTTGTCAAATAACTGTTTTAAAATGATCCAAAGACAGCAAATTTTGTAATTTCGATTGCAGAAGATTCCAGTCAGAAGGAGCTACATACATAAAAGCCTTTTTGCCTAATTCAGATCGAACAAAAGGAACAGAGAGAATATAACAATTTTGTGAGCGAAGAAAGTATTTCTCAACAATTTTCTGTTTTATAAGACAGCAAAGATAAGATGGCAACATCCCCAAAATGGCCTTATAAGAAATTAAATACCAGTGCATTTTCCTTCTGATAAGCAAAGACCAACCAACTCTATTACATAGTATACAGTGGTGAGTTGAGGATTTACAATCCGATATAAATCTTAAAGCACCATGATAAACGGCATCTAAAGAGGATTGAAGATATGATGGTGCGAACTGATACACTACATCACCATAGTCAAGCACTTGTAGAAAAGTAGCAGTAACCAATTTCTTTCATACATTGAATGAAAAACAAAACTTGTTCCTAAAATAAATGTAATGTGAGAGCTAAAAGATAGGACATCATAAACAATAATGCCAAGAAATTTGTACTCTTTTTAATTCAATCACGGAAACTTGTAGGGTCTGAAGAGTGGATAAATTATTAAAAAAATTGAACCTGAGAACAACATATACTTGATTTGCTTCATACATAGAGCTCAATTTTTTGCTGAACCTGCAACATTACTTTAAACTCCTCCATTCTTTTTTCCTTGCACAAGTGTGCCCTCTGCTGGGACTTTGTAGAGCAAAGCATGACTGCTCTTCTCTAATTTGTTTCTCTTCTGTATTGTTTCAGTGTTTATGCGTTGCCAGCTGAGCAAGCTACAGAGGGGCCAGATGATCGATGAGTGGTTTCCTCTGAGCTCCTATGTGCCTCTGAAGGGAATCGAGCCAGGCTCACTCCGCGTAAGAGTGCGATACTCCATGGAGAAGATCATGCCCGAGGAAGAGTACAGTGAATTCAAAGAAGTGAGTGTGCACATGGTCATGTTTTACACACAGATGGGGATGTGGCCGTGTAGTTGACCGCTAACAAAAATAATTCAAACAATTTAACAATAAAATGTAACTTTGCTAGATTCCCCAGCTAACATCATCCTCAGAACTCTGAATAAGAACATTCTGCCAAGGTTCTCTCAGTTATAAACATTATTCCAGTAGCATTAATAGAACGTTTGTTCAAAGTTATCTGGTCTTTAATAATGTTCTCAAAACGTTAGCACAAAAACATTATTTATACATTATTCCCCAAAAATGTTTTAATTGGGTCTTCATTCAGAATGTTCAAAGAACATTCATTAATAACATTCCCATTAGTGTTAATTAACAGAATCAATGACGGAAAATGTTCGTTGACGAGCTTTTTCCATGACTTGACGATGACAAGACGACACTAACATCATTAAATGATAACTGTGACTATATCAGCATGCAATATCATTGATGAAAAAGACAAGACTGAAATGAAAAATAAAAATTTCAAAAATTAAAAAAATAAAAACTTGACAAATTCACACTTTGTTTTTGTTGTAAGAGGATACAAAACATTACAGACTAATAAGCTGCTATGAGCTTTCATGCATACAGTTGCCAAGATTTCAAAAATTTAAGAACCTTTTAAAAGAAATGTTCTACCCAGTGTTTTACTTAATAATGGCAACCATGCGTGCGTCGCGTTCTCTCTACACTGCAGAAAAGCGCAGGTGATCTGAAAACACCAACAAACAAGTAAGCTGCAGTTTAGCCATCTCCATTTGAGATTTTCTGCTTAAATGAAGTCAGTCTGTGTTCTGTCACAAGCTGCTTGCGCTGTTTGCTGAAACTAAATATGTGATTAAACTTTCTCAGTGATGAACTGTAATAAATCCAAACATAAATCTCTCGGCTATAATTTGCATTTGTGGTTGCTAAATAAATGCACATACACAACAATATTAAGTGACAATACTACAGTTTTTTTTTTTTTCTTTTTGCTGTTTTAATAGAAAAACATCAATGTAGTTTAGAATTATTGGATTACTTGGAATCTCACTCACATTTTTGAGAGAAGTTTCTTGTTTGATAAATATGAAAAATAGCCTATAATAAATCAGGAAACTAGATGAGGTTAAATAAACTCTTTATTTGTGCTTATAGGTGAAAGTGCAATAATTCTGATTAAATGTAAAAAATACATTTCTATTCTATTTACTATAATTGATTATAATTTTGAGCAAAATAATCGGATTATCAATTTAACCATTATGCAGCATGACAAAAATTTGACTACGTTTTCATTGACTAAAACTAGCCTAAAATGTTCAGGCATTTAGCTGACTAAAACTCGACTAAACACAAACAGGACAAGATTGAATAAATATGATAAAAGCCAAAAAGTACATTTAACACAGGACTCAGACTAAATTAAAAAATATAGCTGACAAAATTAACACCAATTCCCATAATGATTGCAAAAAGATAAAAAGGAATTTTCCCTTTGTTCTCTTAATCAAGAAAAAAAAAAAAATCTGGACGTTTTTAACATTCATAGCGCATTCAAAAATAATGATTTCAGGACTGTGAATGTTAGCAAAAGTTCTTTAGAACATATTTTTTTGCTAAAAGCATCTTTTTCTTACATGCTCTCGCTGTCCATCCCCAGCTCATCCTGCAGAGAGACTATCATGTGATCTATGCGTTGGCTCACGTTTGTGGGCAGGACCGCACCCTGCTGGCCAGCATCCTGCTCCGGATCTTAAGACACGAGCGAGCTGAAGCTCCCTTACTGAGGACGTTGAATGACAGAGAAATTAATATGGAGGGTAGGGCTCTCTCTTTGTATTATTCAAAGTTCAGTATCCAACAGCAAACAGATGTCACAGCTGCATCGAGGCTGGGCAGCTTCCCTCAGGCTTGTTCATCATGTTTTAGCTACAGAACAAAGATTTGACAGATTTGCTTGTGCATTTTACACAGTTCCTCTTTTCAAACAATGAACAATTGTTCATTTAATAGACTGAGCAATCAAAAACCATCTTGAAAATGTTCAGTGTGTTCAGCTGTCACGATACCAGTATTGGTAGTATTGACTCAATTTAGTATGTGGATGAATTTACAAACTCAGTCATGGTGAAAGTTTTCCTCATGAATATTAAATCTGCAGGAAGGTTATGAAGCAACAACAACATGACCTAGTTAATATTTGTAAGCTAAGCCTGTAATAGCGTTCTTAAAATTTCCATCCAATTAATCCAACTTGGCATCTCTAATTCTGAGTGGATGGGACAGTGTAGTATTGA
>CM031947.1:30921632-30976632 GCA_018749465.1 Paracanthobrama guichenoti
AGTACATGAAGGCCACTGCCACACCGTTCGTCCACCACGCCCTCAAAGACACCATACTGAAGATCATGGAGAGCAAGCAGTCCTGTGAGGTAATGGAACTAAACAGAACATTCAGCGGACAAAAATGTCTCACTGTTAACATCATACTCCATTGTGCCTCAGATCTGTAAACGTCCTGTTCTCCTTGTCCTGATGTTTTGTGTTTAGTATGTCTGAGCCAAATGTGTCAACATGAGGTTCTCTCCAAAGCTCCTGCCTTGAGCAAATTGGCTTTTGTCTGGTTTCTGTTAGATAGTGAATAAACTGAACTAGCAGTCAGAATCCTTTTCCCTCATGTGGAGTGTTTTCTGGTCTCCCTCTGTAGCTGAACCCATCTAAACTGGAGAAGAACGAGGATGTTAATCTGAATCTAGCTCATTTACTCAACATCCTGTCGGAGCTGGTGGAGAAGATATTTATGGCTGCTGAGATCTTGCCCCCGTAAGCATGATAGCGCACCACCATATAGTTTCCTATCAGCATTACTGCCTTGTAGTGCAACCTTATAAATACTGTCTATACTGATTATCCATATACTGCCATGACATTGCTATATACTGTAAGGATGCAAAAATGTATCCGTATCATCAACAGTTACTGGCTTATATTTTTTGGCTTTTTTGGCCATAAACTGACTGGCATTTTCAGCATATATATAAATGTTATATATGCATATATATATATTTATATATATATATATATATATATATATATATATATATATATATATATATATATATATATATATATATATATATATATATATATATATATATATATATATATATATATATATATATATATATATATATATAAATAAATAAATAAATAAATAAATAAATAAATAAATAATAAATAAATAAATAATGTTTTTATGTTTTGTAAGAAGTCTCTTAGGTTGCATTTATTTGCTCAAAAATACAATAATACATTTTATAAACCGTAATATTGTAAAATATTGTCACAATTTAAAATAACTGCAACAAATTTACCTGCAACATTTAACTGCAACAAAATATTTAAAACATTTTGTTGACAGGGTTTTAGAAATTCTTCCTATCTTATTTTCAGAATATCAAGTTTGGATTGTTACACAAAAGAGTAAAACATTTTACATTTGCTGTTTATTGGTCATCAGCCATGACATATCAGCTTATCATATTGGCCATAGTTTTTATATCATTTCATCCCTACTATATTAGCATCCTGTCCATGTAGTGCTACATTGATATATTATTACATTTATTCTTTATGGTACAATGCTGTTTTTACAGTCTGTTTCCTCCCTTTCAAGGACCCTGAGGTACATTTATGGCTGTCTTCAGAAGTCTGTGCAGCAGAAATGGCCTACTAACACTACAATGAGGACCCGAGTTGTGAGGTAGCAAGCTGTCAAGCTACATTTGCGCATGTTTACAGAGAAACATCTTGCAGAGTGCCAAAATGTGTTTGTCTCTGTCCCCCAGTGGTTTTGTCTTCCTGAGGCTCATCTGCCCTGCCATTCTCAACCCCAGAATGTTCAACATCATCGCTGGTGAGTGCACAGCTTGAATCACAAGCTCCTTTTTCCAGATGCAACACATTTAGGTCAAGTACCCACTCCGATATTGCACCTGTTAGAGCTTCAGTCCGATAGAAGAGCACTTAACGGTCCAAATGTGTGAATGAACATGTCATAGTATCAGTCGACAGGCTATTTCATATTTTTATAGGAAAGTGGATGTATTGCACATTTTGTATTGCATATTGCACAAAATCTATGCATTTGTTAACAAAGGGTTCT
The DNA here is from genome assembly GCA_018749465.1 of Paracanthobrama guichenoti. Lineage (NCBI taxonomy): Eukaryota > Metazoa > Chordata > Actinopteri > Cypriniformes > Gobionidae > Paracanthobrama > Paracanthobrama guichenoti. The sequence continues at coordinate 30,923,455 of CM031947.1, forward strand.
TCCTAACAAAAATGTAAGATCATAACAAAAATGTAACTATTTGTGATGTATTTTTAAAATTCAGTTGTAATGCACTTTGATGAAATGTACATACGCTATTGGCTAAAATATGACAAGGCAAAATAATATGGCAATATATTGCTTTCACAATGATTTTTAAAGATAAAGAGCTATATAGAAACAATATAGTTGAGTTAGTTGACTTCTAAAAAGAACCTAATACTTGAGCATACTAATTAAAAGCCACTTATTTTAGGATATTAAAGGGTTAGTTCACCCAAAATTGAATATTCTGTCATTAATTACTCACCCTCCTGTCGTTCGACATCCGTAAGACCTTCGTTCATCTTCGGAACACAAATTAAGATATTTTTGTTGAAATCCGGTGGCTCAGAAAGGCCTCCATTGGCAGCAATGACATTTCCTCTCTCAAGACCCATAAAAGGTACTAAAGACGTTGTTAAAAAGTCCATCTCACTACAGTGGTTCTACAATCATTTTATGAAGTGACGAGAATAGATTTTGTGCGCAAAAAAACTAAATAACGACGTATATAGAGATGGCCGATTTCAAAACACTGCTTCCTGAAGCTTCGAAGCGTTATGAATCAGCCCATCGAATCAGCGGTTTGGATTGCCAAAGTCACGTGATTTCAGCAGTTTGGCGGTTTGACACGCGACCCGAACCGCTGAAACCATACGCTGATTCATAACGCTCTGAAGGACTTTTTAACGACGTCTTTAGTACCTTTTATGGGTCTTGAGAAAGGAAATGTCATTGCCGCCAATGGAGGCCATTTTTGGGTGAACTAACCCTTTAAGTATAGGTTTATAGGTTTCAGGTTTCTCATGACCTTATTGGGAGCTCAGGTATGCCACCTACAGGCTGCATTTATGCAACATTACATGATGTGCAGCTGTTCTATTGTGCTGAATATCAACATTGTTGTTTATAAAGGCCAAAGTATACTTCACTTTTTATGCAAATTTCGCACATGCGCATTTAATGAATTTTGCACTATTTACATGGGTTGTAGCTCGTGGCGAGAGATTGCTCAAAACTGCGCATGCGTCAGAAGCCCGAGTACGCTCATGAGTCAAAAGAAGTATACTTTGCAAGGCTGTGCTTTCGACTTTGCGTATATGCCTGCGTACACATAAAAAAAAGTATACTTTGGACATTAGTGTTCACATGAATTCATTTTTATACAATAAGAACGATTGATTCAGACGTTACTGTTCAAAAGTTCAGAACGGAAAGTTCTTTGAAAGAATTTAATACTTTTTGTTCAATAAAAGTGACACTAAAGACTATTCAATGCTGTTCTTTTGAACTTTCTATTCATCTTATCTGTCTGTCATCTTAAGCAGTAAATCATCATATTAGAATGATTTTTGAAGGATCACGTGACTCTGAAGACTGGAGTAATGATGCTAAAAAAAATTCAGCTTTGCCATCACAGGAAAAAATTACATTTAATTTGTAATAATATTTCACAATATTACTGTTTTTACTGTATTCTCTTCTATATATCAGCATAAGAGACTTTCAAAAACAAAAATCTTACCAACCCCACTTTTAGTGTATATAGTTTTACATGCATTTTTCACACTTTTAAACTAAAATGTCTATTTTAGTTAACATTAGAATTTATAGACTATATAGAAGTTGACAGGTTAATAAACAATAGACTACATTACTAAGCCCTAACTAATGTGACATGACAAAAAAAAAGAATAACGCTGCATCCAAAATCAAATAGTTCCCTATTATTTATATATATATATATATATATATATATATATATATATATATATATATATATATATATATATATATATATATATATATATATATATATATATATATAGTATGCAAAAACAGTATGCCAAGAGTCAATATTATCTGCCTGCAATACCGGAGGCTGCACTTTTAGGACCACTGCAGTTTCAGGACTGTATTTCTAGGACCGTAGTGTTTTTTTTTTTTTTTGGGGGGTTTGTGACATTTTTACCACATAAAAAAACAAAAACAGCAAGCATGGGCATTTTAAACTTAATTACAAACCCGATTCCAAAAAAGTTGGGACACTACAAATTGTGAATAAAAACAGAATGCAATGATGTGGAAGTTTCAAATTTCAATATTTTATTCAGAATACAACATAGATGACATATCAAATGTTTAAACTGAGAAAATGTATAATTTTAAGGGAAAAATAAGTTGATTTTAAATTTCTCAAAAAAGTTGGGACAAGGCCATGTTTCCCACTGTGTGGCATCCCCTCTTCTTTTTATAACAGTCTGCAAACGTCTGGGGACTGAGGAGACAAGTTGCTCAAGTTTAGGAATAGGAATGTTGTCATTGTCTAATACAGGCTTCTAGTTGCTCAACTGTCTTAGGTCTTCTTTGTCGCATCTTCCTCTTTATGATGCGCCAAATGTTTTCTATGGGTGAAAGATCTGGACTGCAGGCTGGCCATTTCAGTACCCGGATCCTTCTTCTACACAGCCATGATGTTGTAATTGATGCAGTATGTGGTCTGGCATTGTCATGCTGGAAAATGCAAGGTCTTCCCTGAAAGAGACGACGTCTGGATGGGAGCATATGTTGTTCTAGAACTTGGATATACCTTTCAGCATTGATGGTGCCTTTCCAGATGTGTAAGCTGCCCATGCCACACGCACTCATGCAACCCCATCCCATCAGAGATGCAGGCTTCTGAACTGAGCGCTGATAACAACTTGGGTTGTCCTTGTCCTCTTTAGTCCGGATGACATGGCGTCACTTTTTCACTTTGCATCACAGTTTTCCACTTTGCCACAGTCCATTTTAAATGAGCCTTGGCCCAGAGAAAACGCCTGTGCTTCTGGATCATGTTTAGATATGGCTTCTTTTTTGACCTATAGACTTTTAGCTGGCAACGGCGAATGGCACGGTGGATTGTGTTCACCGACAATGTTTTCTAGAAGTATTCCTGAGCCCATGTTGTGATTTCCATTACAGTAGCATTCCTGTATGTGATGCAGTGACGTCTAAGGGCCCGAAGATCACGGGCATCCAGTGTGGTTTTCCGGCCTTGACCCTTACGCACAGTGATTGTTCCAGATTCTCTGAATGTTTGGATGATATTATGCACTGTAGATGATGATAACTTCAAACTCTTTGCAATTTTTCTCTGAGAAACTCCTTTCTGATATTGCTCCACTATTTTTGGCTGCAGCATTGGGGGAATTGGTGATCCTTTACCCATCTTGACTTCTGAGAGACACTCTGAGAGGCTCTTTTTATACCCGATCATGTTGCCAATTGACCTAATAAGTTGCAAATTGGTCCTCCAGCTGTTCCTTTTATGTACATTTAACTTTTCCAGCCTCTTATTGCTACCTGTCCCAACTTTTTTGGAATGTGTAGCTCTCATGAAATCCAAAATGAGCCAATATTTGGCATGACATTTCAAAATGTCTCACTTTCAACATTTGATATGTTATCTATATTCTATTGTGAATAAAATATAAGTTTATGAGATTTGTAAATTATTGTATTCCTTTTTTATTCACAATTTGTACAGTGTCCCAACTTTTTTGGAATCAGGTTTATACTTAAATTAGTTTGAATATTTCAACAGGGTTACCAATGGGTAGGTTTAGGGCTAGGGGTTGGTTAGGACAATATATCAATTAAACTGAATCAATTAAACAATTACATAATTGTTAGGGTCCTAGAACTGTAGTCCTAGAAATGCGGTTCTGAAAATGCAGCCTCCAGGTTTGCAGGCAGATGCTACAGAGTGGTATGTCCGAATTCACAGTAGTGATAAAACAGTAGGCGAGAAGTCTCCGTATGACCTACTACTTCCAGAAAGATTCTGAAGTGCACATTCACTGGACACTTCACAGGGGAGGATTTATGAATGGCAGTGAAGAGACCCAACGGATGCTGTTAGGTCATGTGACAGTAACAATATGGCGGATGTAGTATGTCCGAATTTTATTCATACTACCCCACATTCATACTATATAGATGCAAAGTACAAATTCAAATGTAGAACTCAGACAGTACGCAATTTTGAATGCAGCACACATCTTTTTTTGTCAAAGACTAGGTTTTTGTTTTTTTGTCAAAAAATTTACTATAGTGTAAAAAAATTTAATTAACATTGGTAATACAGTTAGTTTAATATGATACTATGAATGATGAAAATATGTCTTGTTTTTGCAGATCCTCCATCCTCCACAGCAGGTCGAACGCTCACCCTGGTAGCAAAGTCTGTGCAGAACTTGGCCAACCTGGTGGAATTTGGTGCTAAGGTGTTTTGATTCTCACGCTGTGTTAGAAAATGAGTTACCCTGAATAAGCATCAAAGACATGTGAATGCTAATGTTACAGCAGTGGCATATCAACGTTTGTTGTGATGTGTTTGTGTTGCAGGAGCCCTACATGGAGGGGGTGAACCCTTTCATCAAGAACAACAAACAAAGGATGATCATGTTTCTGGATGAGCTGGGGGTAAACTGCCCTGTATCCATTTTTAAAGCAGCATGGGTTTCCTCCGGCTCAGTTTATGAGCTCTGTGTGAAGTAGCTTACCTATAACATTCTCTCTGTGCTGTTTCTCCAGAATGTTCCTGATCTTCCGGAATCTACCGAGCACTTTAGGACTGATTTGTCCCGTGACCTTGCTGCCCTGCATGAGATCTGTGCTACTCATTCTGATGAACTCCGCACCCTCAGCAACGAGAGAGGAGCACAGCAGGTATGTGTCTCTCATGATACATGATGGTAAGAAATGTGTAAGACAAGTCAGCTGGTCATTATCCCTGACATCAATGTATAGACTGACTTTACGTGATCATGCTTATTACACAACTACTTGTCAAATATTAGCTGAAATAATTTTATTTCATAAGAAGAAAGAGGCTGTTTTGAGAAACGTGAAACTAGCACAGCTATGGAGGAAATAGGTTACCAGGGAAAACCTTCAAATATAGCTTGTAGTTTAGCGGCCATTATACAAACATTGGACCGACTGTTAAGCATTCTGTTGGACTGGAATTTTTCTGATACTGCTGGAAAACGCCTTTAATCAGAAACATGTTTACATGGAATATTTCAGAATGTAGCTCCTGAATATATTTTAGATTTTCTATCTTATGTCGTTGAAATGTTTTATATAATAATTAAAATTTTATGGATTGTGACCTTGAGTTTGTCATGTAAATAGCCCTGATGCTAACATACCGTTAAAAATTCCAAAGAGCCATGTTTTCACAAAATCAGCATAATATTCACTCAGCACAACTTCTTGGTTACGCAACTATTTTATAAATAAATAAATATAAAAAGATGATTATTTTAAAATAATTAATAATAATATATCTCAACGTTTTCATATCTCCAAAAACACAAATTTCCAAGAAAGGATGATTTTTTTATTATTATTTTTTTTAATAACTTAACTGCGTCATCAAAGTTGATAGTGTGGCTTTTATAAATGGTAGGACACATTCTGGTCAATCTTTTATTTTTATTATTTATTTTTTTTTTTACATTTTATAAAATCAAGATCAGATGGTGTTATGAGTTTTTTTGTTTTGTCTGTCATTAGAACGGCCGCATCTTAGGCCCTAAGTGCATCGCATTATCAACTTACATGTTTTAAAGTTTATTGTAGCTATGTGGTCGTTCTGTCATCCAAAATCTTATTTTATAAAAAGATGAAGTGTGCTACACACAGGCTATTTAAAACCGTATTGGCTATGACTTGTCTACAAATGCTAGACTAAGACACTCTTCTCCATTCCTCAAATAAATAAAACATAAGGGACCCACTTTATATTAGGTGGCCTTAACTACAATGTACTAACATTTAAATGAATCATTTGATACAATGCACTTATTGTGTACATACATGTTTTTACATTGTACTTACATTTTAAAAATGACCTGCATGTAATTACATCTGTAATTAATTTACATTTATAATTACACTGTTGACCCTTCTCTTACACCTAACCCTGCCCTTAAACTTACCCATACCACCACACCTGTCCCTAACTTTACCTGTATATCACCTCAATATCAGCAAAAGTGCTTTGCAATACAATATGAACACAATAAGTATATTTGACTTATGTTTTGATGCAAGTACATAGTAGTTAGGGCCACCTAATATAAACCTAATATAAAGAAACATAATTTTTTTATATGGTATAATAATAGTATATATAATATAATATATATTTATATATATATATATATATATATATATATATATATATATATATATATATATATATATATATATATATATATATATATATATATATATATATATATTTATATTTATATTTATAAACGGCTACAGTAAAGAAAATGCTGTACTTATTCAGAGAACCAGTTCTTTATTTACTCTTGCATTGCAAACAAGCAGAGATGATCCAAACTATGTGTGGCACTTCTTTCATGATAGAGACTTTTACTGACAGTTTAAGGAGCCAATGGAGTTATGAGGTTTAGTCACAAGCTCTTTTTACTGCTTTTCATTGGTTAGATATAAACCCACATACAGGGGTAAATGATGACCAGTAGTAATGATTTATGAAAAAAAAAAAGAAATATGGAGATACGATTTATAGGTTAACCTTTAAAAGCCCACAAAGACTGCATTATTTTTTAAATGTTTTATTTTCTCAATATTGCTGGACACTTTATGGAGAAATTTTATTAATTGAAAATTAATCACATATAGCAGTATTTGTTCAAAAAAGCTTTGAAATGGAAATTAAAAATGTTGAATAGGCATTACAGAAAGTGACTTTTGGAGCATGGCGTATAATAGTGGTTCTATTGGCGTGTATATATATATATATATATTACACACAGAAACTAGGAGTCCATAGATTAAAATAAGGAACTGTTTTTTTATGAGGAAAAGGAACATACATTTTATGATTCCAGAATTTATTTTTAATAAATTAATGTATATGATTTTTATAGTCTTTTTTCGTGACCGTAATAAAATAAAATATTTTTTTACTCACAATTTCAACCCAATAAAGTATTTTAGTGCTTGGCATACCTAGAAAGTTGTGTTACACCTTTATTTTAAGGTGCCATTGTTACAGTGTAATTATATATTTAAATACTGATTTAATATTAACTAACTACATGTACTTCCTATAGGGTTAGGGTAGGATTAGGATTTGGTTGAGGGTTAGTTGCTTGTAGTTATGCATAATTTACTGTTATTACTATGGTAAGTACATGCAACATATGTAACGTGATGACACTGTAAAAAAATTTTTACCAAACATTTGTATTCCTTGTTAAAAAAAAAAAAAAAAAAAAAAAAATATATATATATATATATATATATATATATATATATATATATATATATATGTATATGTATGTCATCTTTTGACTCCCTGGAAGTTTACAAGGTTGAGATGTGGTGTAAGTCAACTTTGAAAAACACATCCTATGATCCCTGCATTATTTTCTGTTCTGTTGTGTTCAGTCTAGACGTTTCTATCATTGAAGCTCAGTAAGTCTGACATGTCACCCACTATGTGCAAAATACCATTGTTGCCACCAAAGAATCAGAAAATGACTGTCAACATCACAACAAGTCTTCACTGTGCCATTTTTAGCCCAGCAGGTGAAGATTGTAATGCCCGTTGTCTCTTTCTTTTCTTCACAGCACGTTCTGAAAAAGCTGCTGGCCATCACTGAGCTCCTCCAGCAGAAACAGGTGCACTATGCCATGTCCAACAGCAACAGGTAGTTCCGCCTCGGTCATTTTGTCTGTCAGTTTGTCTCCGTCTTCCTGGAGTAGCCAATGGGACCCCAGCATGCTCCACCCTCATCCCCATGTCAGCTCCCACCCTCCCCATATCTTCCATCATCCCTTTGCCTTGCGCCTCATTGTCTGTGCCACGAGAACTATGCAAACCACAGCAGCAAAACAAAACGGCTGGACTCCTGAAGTCCGACACCAATGACTTTATAATCACACGCCTAAATCGTTCGGTTTGACTGCTCGCAGTATATTGGGTACATATCAGTCTAACAGACGGGGTCGACCAACCAATGACCCATTAAGTCTACAGAAAATTGTTTTTGAATACAGGTTGCCAAAGTGTATCTCTTCATCTGCTTGTTCTGAAACTGAACTGACACAAGGCTGCGACGATTCTTCTCTATAACTGGATTATGAGCTAAAATGATTTTTATACTGTAATTTGTTACTGATTTACATGGCTATGAATATGCAAAATGTGCTCAGACTAGTGTTCGTTGTCCTTTTCCCTGTTCCGTTTAGTTCGAATTGTGCTGTAGACTGGATTTTGTTTTTTTCTTTTTATCATCCTCAGAGAGTATGATTATTTTATATCAGAACAATAAATTCTCTTGCTGGAATCATGAGTATATAATTTGAGGTAACCTGATTTGTTTTCTATATTGTACTTATGTTTGATTGGTTCAGTCTTCCCTGAGACAAATTCAAAGCCAGACATGTTCTCAGGAGAAAAGTTTAAGGTAAAAAATAAAAAATAAATGTTTACATCAGTAAAATTTACAATAGTAAAGATTGTATCAGGAATGCATGCACTTATTAAACATGTTTTATAAAGTACTGACTGGCTTATGTCTCAGATCAGCTCGTGAAAGCAGCTTCTGAAAATGAGATGGCTGTTGTTCTTTAAAAATATTCTACGTGTTTGTCTGCGTTTTCAGTTCTTGATTTTAAATAAAGAACCATTATTATGGTTATCGACAGCATCTGTGACGTCAATTGAATTTGAACACCCATTTTCTTTAAGACAACTGTCACTGTAATAAGTGTACCGTAAGACATCTACTAAATGACTATTTAAAAGGATAGTTCACCCAAAAATGAAATTGATGTTTATCTGCTTACCCCCAGGGCATCCGAGGTGTAGGTGTCTTTTTGTTTCTTCAGTAGAACACAAATTAAGATTAACTCCAACCGTTGCATTGTGCCCGTCGTATAATGCATGTCAATGGTAACATTTTAGAGTATGAGAGTAAAAAAAAAAAAACATACGAATCCATATTAAGCCCTGCGGCTCGTGACGACACATTGATGTCTTAAGACATGAAACAATCGGTTTGTGCGAGAAACCGAACAGTATTTATATCCAGTCCCTCCAGAAGAACATGATTATGCAATCGCAGAATTCAATGCATAATCAGCCAAAGCCCGCATATTTATGCGGGGGGCGCATTTTTTTCAAATATGCCGCACTGTCGTCGCATAAATTGCCGATTTCCATGCGCAAAATATGCGGGGCTTGCATGATTTCATAATCCCCGCATTTCTGTTGCAAAAAAGTCACATATCTTAGCAGAAAGTTATGTTGCATTTACTTCTTACAAGAGCAGCCATTTCCCCCTATTGCCATGGGAACGTTATGAAGTGAACGTCGAAAAGCTGCAAACTCCGCCAGTGTTAGAGGCTACGCAGTTATAGGCTGAATCTAAAATCGCCCCCTATACCTTCAATTATTTGGAATTATTTGAGGGGACAGCCATTTGTAGTGGTGTCCGAAAGCATAGTGGACGTTATTGAGTGCACTCATTCAATCCCACATTGCACCGCAATAATGAGTGTACAGCCGATGTTCACGCAACGGCTGTCCCATTCACTCCTTCAAGTGAACTGTATTAGTGGACTAACGTAGGAAACCGTGATTAAGGTTTTAGGGGGCGATTTTGGATTCAGCCCGTTTTCATTTTCACAGTGTACTTTTGTTTCATTCAAGGAGTTGATGAAACTTTACAGTTGTAAGATTGCACTTTGTTACCAGTAGGTTAAATCATACTAGTTTCAAAAACCTTAAGGTAAGTATATTAGTAGTATGTAAAGTTACAGTAAGAGATTGCACTGTGCATTAAAAGCACATTTTAACTGATGTCTGTTTTGTATAGCTACCTCTGTAAAACAGGAAGCACACATTATTTATATTTTATTCATTTTTTCAGAAGTTGTAGCATATTAATTTTATAAAACTACAGAACTTGTCTGACTCAGTTTTGTAAGTTTGAGTCATGTGTTTATTAAGGTCTGAAATAAAACAAGATGAGAACTTGAATATTCCCAGCCCTTTCTGTGATGTAGTATGCTTGCTTATCATAGGAAGTAATAAGAAATGACTCTTTACATTAAAGGTAGTAGCCTAGTGAGAACAGGGTGTTGGGGGACTCACTTTTTTTTCTCTTTTTTTAAATCAAACCACAGTTTTTGCAAGTTCCCGCAATTTCATTGCATAAATATCCCGCATATTCAATCGCATTAAGAAACCGTGCCGCAAAATCAAGGATTTTTGCCCGCAACAATCACAAAAAAAAAAAATCAGCATTTTTCTGGAAGGACTGTATATCATTATTTTACCTCGAATGTACAACAGCCTTCTCTGCGCGATCTGGCAATTGAAGTAAAAATACAAAATATGGTGTAGAGATAGACACGAGAGATCACTTCCGCCGCTTGTATCCCATTGAGATACGGGGTCATACAGGGTTTAAAATGGATTCGTATGTTTTTTTTTTTTTACTCTCATACTCTAAAATGTTACCATTGACATGCATTATACGACGGGCACAATGCAACGGTTGGAGTTAATCTTAATTTGTGTTCTACTGCAGAAACAAAAAGACACCTACACCTCGGATGCCCTGGGGGTAAGCAGATAAACATCAATTTCATTTTTGGGTGAACTATCCATTTAAAAGCTAAAAGACAGTTGCAAGCATAATTTCTCCAGTCTTCAGCATCACATGACCCTTCAGAAATCATTCTAACATGCTAATTGGTGCTCAAGAAACAATTATTAATGTTGAACAGTTGTGCTGCTTTGTGGAAACCATGAAAACATTTTTTTCGGTGGTATTTGATTAATAGAAAGTTCAGACAAACAGCACTTATTTGAAAAATTCTGGTAACAATATAAAAGATTAATTGCATCCCTTCTGAATAAAAGTATTTCTTAAAATATATTTTATTTTCACAGAAGTAAAAGACTTACATGACATTTTGCTGAAATATTTACAATTTAGTTGAAATGCGTCCTCTCTCAATGATGGCAAGTGTCCAATGGAATCACTCAAGCCGTTAAATAACTGTCGAGGATTTTGCCGATTTAAAAAACTGTTTCATCCGTCACAATGCATCCAAATCCTCATCAGTCCATTCCTGCAAAACAGAAAATCCATAAGCTTCAAGTGGCAGCCAGAAGATGTGCATTTGAACGAAGGAACAAATCTAAACTTACTTCCTCAGCAACCATCTGCCTTTTCACAACGTGATCGTCATCTTCATATCCATGTTTTCTTTTCCTGAAGGACGTGGACAGAGGAAAGCATCAGAACCATACACTGTTATCATCTGAAGACTGCATTCATTTAGTGACTGTCTTTGGTGACTCACTCAAACACATCCAAGCATGCAAACTAGTGCATCACTGTAGCTCATAACTGTAGTTATAGATCATACATGGGTTCTGTCTGTGCCAATTTGTCCTTTAACTGTAGCCTCAACATAGGCATTTAAAACTATTGTGAATAAGACGAAATAGAGGTGAGAAACAAGCTGATCCATTGCATGTAGGCATTCCGATGCCACGGCCTTCTGAACGTGCTTGGAATTTCTTATGGCTCACTATAAATCGCTCAAGACTTAATCCTGAAAGGTCACCATGCCCATTTTGTCTTTATTTTGCAGAACTGAATGTACCTTTATGGCTGTAGCCACCACTATCCAGATCCTCTGAAAGAAAAGATTGATAGCAAAGACAGCAAGACTTGTTCTCACCAGACGCAAAGGAAGAAGGTGGATGCGCGAACCAAGTTTTGCTCTGACTCTAGATAGGCAACACACTGCCAATCTCAATCTCTCAAACCAACTGATTCAAAACTTGAATTCAGAGATATGCCATCAAATAGATGGTTAGACGTTATGTCTGTCGAAAAATTATATCTTGGATTTTCCAAGACTGAAAATCATGAACACTCCAAGAGTATAACCAAAATTGAGTGTAAATCGGAAATGCTTGTTGACTCAACCCCACTTGGAGACTTCTGCAAAATCAACGTGGATCTTGGGACTTCGATTCGTACCGCTGGTGTAACCGACGGGAGCCGTGACACGCTAGACTGGTATCTGTCGCAAGCAAGAACTTCGGCACTGCATTGCTCTTGACCATCAGGGAAGCAAGATGCACTTATGGTGCAAGCCTTAAAAACCGTCTCTACACTCAATTCTACCGCACAACCTCTTCCCGTTTTCGACTGCAGTTTCAGGTGCAGGTAGGCTTAGATCCTAAAGATAGCAACCGATCCCTTATCTTACCTTCAGAGCCGCTTCGCTTGACAAGATGCTGCATCCTGGCTTTTATCTCCAAACCAGTGTTTGTGTGTGATACATGAGCAGATCAGTGAGGCTGATTCAATTTTGGAGGATAGATTACACAAGGTTGGTGCATGTGTCCACTTTTAATATCCTGCCCCCCTGTTCTTCTACCGAAGCAACAGCAACAAAATCCAGCTCAAATTAATTTTATAGCTTTTCCTCAGAATGGGCCGAATGGATTATGGGCTTCCTGGTTCATTTCACATAAAAAAAGAAAGACCTATTGCCTATCAAACTGTATTTTATCAGCCTGTTCGTTTATCAGACTTGCTTGAGGGGTTAATTTGGCAGTTTCTTGATGTGTATTATTATTCCCTGAATTATGTAAAACTGTCTTTGTTGGACAGGTATTGTCCTGTACTCGCTGAGACCATTACAAAGAAAGTACTGAGGTGGTACCATTGTACAGTGGTGATATCTGATGCTAATGCCATGGCACTCTGACATACATCATTGTAATGAAAGATTCCCATGGTACAAAAACTGGTTTAAGCATTGTACTGTGTCCTAAAACATGGTAATACCCTGATACATTTATGTTATTATAAGGTGTACATTCACTACCACTGACTTGAAACGGCTTAGTTTGTACTCGTTTCCTGTTTCCATCTACAGCTGATGTAGGGGATTCCCTACAGTACATTTAGCTGCATTTTATGACACAGCAAATCTATGAAAAGCATGACGCAGATTTACCTTTTTTTATTTTATTCTTTTTTTTTTTTTTTTTTGTATTTCAGGTAGCTCATGTATTTTTATTTTTATATTTTATATTAAAAAAAAATAAACTTTTGCATCTTAGATACAAAACACCAAGTGACTAACCTGGCTGAATAAAACTCTTAGTATGATTAGTTTTGTGTGCTTTTTAAACTGACTGATCTAAGTCCAAGTACTGTGTCATTTGATTTTTCGCACAAATACTCACAAGTTTGTGGTGAATTGAGCATGAATCCTTTCCAGTTTCTGTTTGGAGGCATCAACTTCCTCAGCTTTGGGAAACTCGTACGCTTTAACAAGACTTGTCATTCCTATAATGAAACAGACACAATATTAAAAGTACAACTGAGTACCGTATATTGATAATCCAAAGATTACCCTTACAGACACACAATAACAAGACAAGCTTCAAGCAAAAAGTAACTGGTTTGTCCAAGATGAAAGTTTCAACTTGTTTGAAAAACAACAGGCAATCAAACCATCTAATGTATGATATACACTAACATTCAAAAGTTTGGGGTTAGTACAATTTCTATTTTATTTTAATGTTTTTGAAAGAAGTCTCGCTCACCAATTACAATGTAGTATATTCCTGTGAAGGACAAAGCTGGATTTTCAGCATCATTACTTAAGCGTCACATGATCTTTCAGAAATCATTCTAATATGCTTACTGTTGTAAACAGTTCTGCTGCTTAATATTTTAATACAAGTAGTAGTAGTAGTATTTTGAGTGCTAGTGTTTTGTGCATTAAAGGTGCTTTAGGAAAGTTTTTCACTTTACTAAAGCATAAAAATACCATAACATGTTTGCAGATATTTAGGAAACATGCTAAATGCACCTACTTGTTTCACAGAAGAAAAAAAAAAAAAAATCTTACAGCCAGTTATTCTACTTTGAAATGTGCGTTCCATGTCGGAATGTCTGTTTTTGTGTTGGTCTGTGTGAAACCGCACGCTGCCAGTTTACCCAATAGAATTGTGACACCACAGGTTGGCAGATGGCAGAAAGCACAGAAATCGCCCCCTATACCCTCTGATAGGGCATTATTCGAGGGGACAGCCATTTTGTAGTGGTGTCCAAAACCACAGTGGACGTTATTGAGTGCACTCCTTAAATCCCACATTGCACCGCAATAACGAGTGTACAGCCGATGTGGGTCAGCTACAGTGTATTGCAGCCATGGAAGCCAGCAAACAAACTGGGTCAGAGATCGCAGATTCTACCCGACCTAAAAAAACTCAGCACCCATCTAAAACTATATGAACGAGGGCATATTAAAAAACGCAGATAAATCAACTTAGTGTTCTATAGCCTATAACATTTTCGAAATGCCATTTCACACCAAAATTAACCTTTACGACATAAACCGTTGATTAATTTACAGTTTATCAGATTTACCAGCTGAATGCGTGTTATAATGGACCTATTATAAAGATTTTGCAGGAGTGTTCAGAGTTATGCATCTATCTACTGACATTTTAACAGTTAAATAAAAATGTAAAAAATACTTACGTCTCATTGACTCGTACATCTTAGAGAGAGTCTCTTTATCCTCTTTAAGCCCCATGCATTCGGTCAAATATCTGTAAATGTCAACAACAAAAAAAACAACTTTTTAATATCCTGCCATCTCCAGTGTTAGAATCTCTGAACGCTGAAGGAGAAACCTACGTCTCAATCTTCAGGCCAGCACGCGCAGCACTGTTGAGGATGGCGGTGAGGGCGATCTGAGACGGAGAGAACAGGAGTCCAGCGTCTGTCATTGCTGCTCTGTTGAGAAAGTCTTCGGCACTTTTTCTCAGCATCTCTGGGTTCTCTAACAATGGGTATCTGGTCTGAGAATACAGAAGCCATGCACTCAAATTCACTTAAATTATCTGTTGAGGAACTTTTAAATACCTAATCTCTGCATTACTGGCACATTTAAGCAGCCCAACATCAGTGTTGGGGAAGCTACTCTCAACCTGTAACTTGACAAGCTACTCATAAATTAAAAGCAGTTAAAGGGCAGGATAAGCAATTTCGGAGCAGCTAGCAATAGCAAGCTAGCTTTAAAAGCATGAGGTCCCACCCTGCTTCAGAGTGTCTCCAAGGCCACGCCTCCTTCAAAACACATGACCATGCACAACAGTTTGCAAAGCATCACGAGACAAACATTTTTTTGGTCCTGAGACTATATGTTTTAATATTTACACCACTTCTATTATTGATTGCTATCAGGATGTGAAGAGTTTCAACCAGTATAACAAAAAGTGTATAAAACAAATTGCCCACCCTACCTTTAAGATACAATCAAGCTACCCTTCTGTTAGTTAGCTACACTACTACAAGTTACTATCAAAAAGTAGCTAGCTACATTTAAACTAGGGATGCACTGATCCGATACTCAGTATCGGTATTGTCTCCGATCCGCCATTATTTGCCGGACCGGGTATCGGTCAGACAGGACCGATCCAAATCCGATACTGTGTTATTGTTAAGCCCCAGTGCCACACAAAAGGCACAAAAACATTATAAAGCATCATCAACGCTTCGAGCACTATATTATAAGTGTTCTGAAGCCATTCCATTGTTTAATGTGAGGTACAGATGAATATTTAAGTCATTAAATTCAAGTTCAATGCATGCTTCCCTCCACTGCGGCTCTCTGTAAATTGTGTTCCTTTCTACCGGGTCTGTTAGAGCACAACACTGGACTAGAGATTGTATTGTTCTTGACACGCGGTAACTGAAATGTTAAACTGTTAAAAGAAACGGCTTAATAAAATATTGCGGATGGAGCACTGTGACTCCATGTTGCTTCTAGCACATCATCCTGCACACGGGATGCGCATACGTGCTTTGTGCCGCTCTGTATTGGAGCCGTTCAGTATTATAATAATACGCTATGAAAGATTATGAAAGATTATTAATAGCCTATCTATAATATGTTGCTGCCTCATTAAAAAGATGCGTTTCAAATAAATGTAATTTCTTAGTATATCGGCCCTATTTCTATAAATACATTTACTTGTTTTTCCATGAATGTATTTTACAACATGTAACATTTTACCAGATTTAGAGCTACACTTATTCACTTTTATGGTTTCTTTATTTTTTCCCACTAAATGTTTAGATTTTATAAAATTATTGTGCACTAATGATTTTTCTAGAGTAACTTTTGCTGCTGAATTATCCACTAATCTAATTTATAGTAGTATTTTTGTCATAGTTTGTGATTTTTTAAAAAAATGGTATCGGTGCATCCCTAATTTAAACTACTTTTTTACAACGGCATTGTATATTACAAATAACTGAATGCACAATTTTAGTTTGTGATCTAATAAGATGACAACACTGTGCTGCTTCAATGCATTGCAGGTTTGTAGCTTTTTTGAATGTAGCTTTTGGTCACGCTACACCTTGCTGGAAAAAGTAATTAGCTATTGGGAAAAGCTACACTGTTTTAAAAGCAACTGAGCTACTCTCAAGCTACTGAAAACATTTCATTAAATTAGTAGCGTCGCTACTTAAAGTTAGCTACTCCCCAACACTGGACATAACATTGCCTCAGCCAATGGCGTGTGTTTGGAGTGGGACTGTCCGCAACCAGGCTTTAAGCTCACCTTCAGATCAATGAGGAAACCCTCCATGGGCCGATACGGATTGTGAACAACCAGATGAAAATTGAGCTGCTGAATAAGCAGCAGCTCGTACTCCAGAATCTGTTCTAGAGCCCTCTCCTGCCCCGCTGGGCTGTCCTGAAGGTTCCCCACAAACTGAGTGCTGGACACATTAAACTCATCCACTTTACAGGAGAGATATGCACACGTCAACCTGCAAAGGTAAGGCGTGAAGGTCAGAACTGCAAAACCTAAAATAATAATAAAAACATATCACTCTGTTAGTATGCTTACATTATTGTCCGAGGGTGATACTCCATTAAAGAGTTGTTCAAATAGAATCTTCGAAAATACATACAAGCGGTTCCCTGAAAAACATATACGTTTTAAAAAAAGAATAATAATAATAATAAAAAAGCCTGAACAACAGAACTAGATGATCCCATCTTTAAATGATATAAAACATATTTATTACCACAACAGATTTAGGCATCGCAGGCTTGAACATGGCACAGAAGTCCATCAATCTCTTCTCATAGTGTTTGAAAAGCACTTTCTCTTCCCGTCCATCAAGAAACATGGATTCATTTATTCCAGGCTGAAAAAAAGATGTGGCTTCATTGCTTTGTTTGTTCATGTGGTTCATGCTGTTAACACTATAATTGATTGGTTTACTGTGCATTGTGGAGGGAGATATATCCCACAATGCAACCTACTATATATATATATATATATATATACACACACACATATATATATAACACACACACACAAACAAACAAATTATAATTTGAAGGCTTGCATGTAAAGACAATACATAAAGAAAACCAAATTGTGACTTACCTTACCACTGGATAGGGCTTTTGAACAGTACTTCTGATTAGCTTCTAGTCTTAATTTATCTAAACTTTCCTCTTTATCATAAGTCCAGTATTTCTTTTGTGAGCTGTTGTGATACATGTTGAATATTAGGCTGTGGGTGGAACAATATAACAATGATTATATACACACACACACACACACACACACACACACACACACACACACACACACACACACACACGTTGTTTAACATCCTGCAGCTCTCGTGCATAAGCACAGTAGGTAGCAGACACGTATGCATGCACATATAAATATATGAACCTACTAATTTCTTGGATTCAATTAATGTATTTCCGAGTTAGTTGACTAGAGGGATGTTTTCATATCTCATTAAACTTCAGTCTTACCCCTCTTGGGCACACGGTGATGTTCCGCCTGTGTATTAAATCAAGGACGGCTGTACAGATATCAAACGGTTGTAAAAGATTCAGCTACAGATCTTTGTTTCAACCAAGATTTCAACAGTGAGTAGACATGCGTATTTTCAAACATCGCGAGAACGCGTCGCGTGCGATTCACTCGGCGCCTTTGGATGATGTCGATTGTGTTCCTCACTCACGAGTCTTATTTAATTCAGAGAGTCGGTTCTTTCAAAGAGTTTGTTTCAAAGAACCGGGTCAAACAACCAATGCAGCAATTATTTAACTCAATTTCCTTTAGCTTATCTCACCTCTAAAATGACCAAAGTCGTTTACACACACTTTAGTTTTATTGTCATTATATATTAACAACGGTGTTTATTAAATAATTTAGGTCCTCAATGACTTGTTAAGAAATGGTTAATGGATATAATTGGGGTATACAATTACAATAAACGCTGAATGATTCATAATGATGAATCGTCCTGTAAAGAGCACATTCGGGGCTTTTCAGAGATACCATATATATATATATATATATATATATATATATATATATATATATATATATATATATATATATATATATATATATATATATATATATATATATATATATTACCATGTTTATTTATTTATTTATTATTTGTGGTGGCTCACATAGCCACATGTGAGAAGTTTGATGAAAGGCTGTGGAATTCTCCAACCAATCCATAAATAACACCTGGAAATTGCAGCGTTTTTCTTTTCTTAACTGAAAGTCACAGCGTGGCGCTGAATGAATATGTATCTTAATATTTACTTCACTGACTGATACACTATATTGCCAAAAGTTTTGGGATGCCTTCCTTTACATGCACATGAACTTGAATGACATCCCATTCTTAATCCGTAGGGTTTAATATGGAGTTGGCTCACTCTTTGCAGCTATAACAACTTCAACTCTTCTGGGAAGGCTTTCCACAAGGTTTAGGAGGGTGTTTATGGGAATTTTTGACCATTCTTCTAGAAGCGCATTTGTGAGGTCAGGCATTAATGTTGGACGAGAAGGCCTGGCTCACAGTATCAGCTCTAATTCATATTTTACATATGAACAAAATATAATTTTTCAAAAATAAAAACAAACAAAAAAAAAAAAATAATAGAAAAAGATCCATTTGTTTCTTATGCTCTAAACAATGCAACGACATGAAAATATAATAAATTCAAAATACTTTGTTTTCCTCTAAAATGACCAATTATAAATTTATATTTATTGTGTTGATAAACTATCATATAATTGTCATAAACACATTCCCAGAATGTTTTATTATTTGTAAACTGCTTTTTGTCACTGCTCGGGCCTCGGGTCTATTCAGTGCGATTCGTGTACGAATCATTCTGACCGAACCGGTTCAACTGATTCACTGAAATTATCCGGTTTAAAAGAATCGCCTCCGAAGTCCGAATCTCCATCGCTTTTCAAAAGCACACAAACGGAAATATGTTCGTAAGTTAGATCAATTCAGGAAAAAAAAAGGTCTACTGGAGAAATACGACCAACTTCCCCCAATGTCCCAGAACGCTGCCGCGCGTCAGCTAAACGTCTCGGGGCCGCTGCTTTCTATCTGGCTCCGGAAAAGGGAAATGAAAACTGCCAAGTCTAAACTTACTAGGTCTGTGTTTACATCTCATAAGACGCCTCGAGTAGAAGTTGCACTCTGGAGGTGGATCGATCAATAATAACAAGACGGCGGTACCAAGGATGGATTTTACATCTACAAAGACCCGGCAACTTGAAGTCGAGCTTTGGAGATGGATCGATCATTCTCGTGAGAGCGGCACCACGGTAAATCAATTAATGATTCGTTCAGAAGCGACTCGGTTGGCTCGGATGATGGGTTTCCGTTACTTCCGGTCAAGCGGAGACTGGTTCAGCCGCTTTAAAATCCGGGAGAGAGTCGCACGTGGGATGTTGCCTTCAGAAGACACACCAAGTGACCAAACTGACGAAGAAAGTGCGTCCGATCACATGCGTGTAATGCAACAAACTGATACGAACCAATCTAGCGTTGAACGCGAATCACTAACGGATCTGGACATTCCCAAACTCGAGCCAACAGTGGTCACAGCTGAACTCAATGGCGGTTTACACACTGTCACTGTACGTTACCTTCACTGTGGCAAATGAAGGAGGCTATGAAAACACTGGCAACCGGTTTACTGTACAGAGGATTCTGCGACTTTAAACTTCTTCATCAATTTGAAAAAGAGGTTGATGGTGTTTTGAGAAGATCTGTGACCATGGGATCCTAAAAAAAACTTGGTTTAAATGCATCTGTATTAAAGTATACAGTTGAGTTTTAGAGACTAGTCCAGTATGTACTGTATTGAGTGTTTATTTCAGCTCAATCACAACGGGATAGGTGCTACACAAACGCGCTCCCTCAGGTGACCACAGGGGGGCGCCACGTGTTTGTTTATTTCCCTATATTGGAAAAGGGGTTCCATCAAGTGTTAATTTTAATCCACCTTTTATTTTGTAGCACGGATGTGTATCAGCTTACATGGTCCTTAATTTGTCCTTTGCTTGAATTTTTGGACGTTGTTAAATTTATATATATATATATATATATATATATATATATATATATATATATATATATATATATATATATATATATATATATATATATATATATATATATATAAATACATTTTTTTAATAATTTTTTTTTACATAAGTGTTAATAAAAATGCCGTGTTAACACCTTTCCTCCTTTTTTTACACTAATAACAGTCACTCAGACAAAACATTAGCTTTTAAAAAGCCACTGAGGCTTATAAAGCAAGACAGAATAAATTACCAACCTCCTATTTGAGAAGGGCTGTGTAACCTAATTTGCATAAACATGAGTAATTTATGAATAATAAATGTCCTTGTATTCAGCGTGATCCATTAATTTGCATATCACCATGGCACTACAGTTATTTTTCCTGTGTGCTGTGCTACCATGAAGCGATAAGAGCCTGCACAAAACTGAATCAAAAGGTGAGTATTTATTGCCTTTTTACACTCAAGTCTCCTGCTGTAGTTGAGGCATGAAATATATATATATTAACCTAAATAACTGTCTTTTTTTCCCTCTCTCTCTCTCTCCATGCTTTTGAGTGGGCATAGGCTGTTGTATGCTTATAGGGTTGTTGCCAGTATGTGGCTGCAAACACTATCATGTACTAGTGCTCTGTCATTGTGTGAATTGCATAAACATGATGTTTCGATGCATTATTGATGAGATCCAGGCTCTGCCGTATAGGTGAAGTGATGGTTTATAAGTGTATTGTCTAGACCAAAGATGATACTAAATGTATAAATCTATCTTTTATGGCAGTTTTTCCAGACCCTTAATTTTTTTTATCATTACCAGGTGGTCTGGTTGAATTAACCACAGGATAGACTCACAGGTTCGTACTTCTGAATCCGTCAGAGGTCATTTGCATGATCTGTTTGTCATGCAGCATCTGATTTCTGGTGTCAGCACTGCCTTAAGCCTAGAAATGCGGGCTTTAGGTTGCCAGGGAATTTCACCGTGTTGACATTTTGTCTGTATTGGTGTTTATTGCAGGTGGAGATGAGTAATGTGTCAGAGTTTTTAATCCTTAAATTGTGAATATATTCTGGCAGATGACTTTAGTTATCAGCTGATGTCTTTGAGTGCTGTTGCTTCTGTCTGTCCAGAAATCAGATGTGTCTGACACTGTCTACAGTGCCTCGGTTTATCTTTATTTATCTGTCAATATTTCCTCTCCGTAATTTCGACAAATGATACATACTGATGGTTATGAATAAATCAATGTCCAGCCATGGCAAATTGATGGTGTGGAGAGACAGAAATATACTGTCGACACGATGAACAGCTGTCACTGTGCCCTAACCACCCAAATGCAAGGCAAAAATAAAAAGCTTCTGTGGAGGCTCCTTGTTGAGTTCTGAGCAAATCAATAGAGCTTTAATACACTCATTATGTTGTATTCAGGCTGACGCATGTGTTATGCACATATTGAAAGTGTACGTCGGTGCTTTTTCACAAGTATCACCTCGGATCATCTTGGAGCAATGGCATTGACCCTTCCTCTTATAGTAGATTGCAATATGCTCTTGTGAGCATGGCAACACAGAACCCTTGAAACCCTTCCTTACTGTTTACCTGCATAATGCCAGTCAAAGTTACCCATCAGAATGATTGTCTAGAGGCTACAAGTACTACATTATGGCTCATGCATGTCACAAGAACACCGTTTAGACGATCCGTTGTGGCCTTATCAACAAAACAAAGCCAGTACAAATTCTATAGAGAACCAGAACTAACTAAATTCAGTGCAGTATGTTGGAAGATATTGTAAAGTGTTTTTTTTTTTTTTTTTACCCAATAGCACTTCTCAGCTCCTTTGTAAAATATTGTACATATTAATTTTCCTCTTTAGACATGCATAATGTAACAATTACTTTTTCTGTCTAGTTTAGTGTATGTGTTGCTACATAAAGTAAGAGACTTTTAAAACATTATTGATATGAAATAGGGATGCACAATATATCTGTATCATATTGCTTACCGGCCGACATTACATATTTTAATATTTATCAGTACACTGTAAAAAAAAAAAACATGATCAACAAGTTATGACACATACATTTTGACATTGATTTAACTCATCAAAATAAGCAATTTTCTAACTTTTTTAAAAGTAAGTTTAATGTAATTTAGTTGAAATGACTTAAACATTCAAGTTGATTGTACTTAAATTTAAGACAGCAGCTTTTTACAGTTTATTTATATTTATATATTTAGAATATGATAGCAGAGGTAAAGTTTATCTTTAATAACAGTTTTTTTGTCAATATATAGGCTAATGTCCATTTTTCACTGTACATTATAATGTTGTGGTGCATAAAATCACATTTAAAACCTTTTTTTTTTTTTTTTTTTTTTTTTTTTACTGGTAAAGTAAATGGTAAAGAATAGTAATTATATATATATATTGTCACAATATATATATATATATATATATATAAGTTACCGTTAATATGCAAGAACGGCAAAATCAAATTCCTCTTCCAAAGTGAAAGAACAATTTCCCCAACAGTCAAATTTACATTTATGTTGACAATTATTAATATTTAGTATTTACAGTTTGATTTTAAACTGCTTTTAAACCCAAGTTTTTGATTTCGGCTTGGTCATATATTTGGCACTGAACAAAGGCAAGCCCAGGCTTTCACATCATCCACTCTTTATGCAAAATTAATGCATGCACCCCCATGACAGCATGATTTAATTTCCTCCTTTCATTTTCTGTCGCCCGTTGCCATGGACACCAGCGGAGGGCTGTTGTGATATTAGCTGCTACAATATGGACAAGTGCAGCTCTCTCCATGAAGCAAACAGCTACTAAATCACATGACCTCATCAAATCTCTATTCTGCTTGCAGACTGGCTGGCACTGTGCCATGATCAAGAGATGTAATGTATTCATAGCTTACTCACAATTTCAGGTTGAAAAACCGTTGACGATTTATGTCAGACATACCCTTGGAAGTGTTATATTGACAAACCAAACTATTTTGAAATGACTGAAAAATGCATTTGAGAGAAACAAAACAAATATTCTCCTAGCACCTTTCAGAGGATAACAGGATGCTATTGGCTTGTGGTCTTCATTGCGGAAAAGGCGATTGCACTAGACAGAATGGCGTCATTGTGTTGCCACCCAGATCGTGTTGCCTGCAATGACCAATTGTGTGTGTTTATGCGTGTGTGTGGAAGCATATTATTCTGCTGTGTCTGCCAGCAGAATAATGTATGCCTGTGAATCCAAGTGTGGAGATCAAAATGTCTCAGGTTGGCATCGGGCACCCTTCCCCCCCATCAGCTCCACACACACACGCACGCACGCACACTGCAGGTCCCATCCTAACCATCTCTCTCTAATTGGGTTCTGTCTAGATTCCTCAGCTTAATATTGCATCCTATTTGCCTCTTGTATTCAGGCCATCTCAAACTGTACAATGCCATACAATACTGAGTTTTAGCTTCAAAACTGGCTAAACTAGTTTAAATAGTCCCAAAAACACAATTCGTCCATTGATGAATCCATTGTTTGTTTTATTAGGTGCACAAACATTTTCTTTGATTGTAAGAGTTTGAGTGAGAATGTAATTAAATAATAATTTTGTGCAATAGTGAGGAAAAAAATATTAAAATGCTCATAGGTTCACCCGAAAATGAAAATTCTGCCATCATTTACTCGCCCTCAGGTCATCCTAAACCTGTATGACTTTCTTTCTTCTGTGAAAAAGCATTTTTCTAAATATTTGTTTGTGTTCCACAGAAGAAAGAACAATGTGAGTAAATAATGACAGAGATTATCTTATAAGCATTTTAAGAGTTCAATTATTTTTCCTCACTTCTGCAGTGGCAAAAATAAAGGCTTAGTGGACACTCATTGTACCCCCCTTAAATCTAAATTCTGGCCACTCTCATTCTGACACACTTCTCAATAGCAGCGTGCCCTGTCAATATAGCTGGAGGTGAATAGATAATCAGACAGCAATCAGAAATTGAGATCTGCCATTCAAAGGCTATCTCTGTGTGGACGAGGAAGAGGACGGGCAGCCGGAGAGTGTGAGCATTCATGTGAAAATCCAATCCTTCACAGTACACAGCCCCCGCAAAACCTTGCAGAATGACCCTTTTATCAAAGTGCCATGTCCGTAGCTCTCCAAATAGCCAGTGCGCTCTCAAGGTATAGATGCGTGTACAAACCTGGCTGAGTAATGTATGACCTGTCTTCACGATGTTCTGGGTTTCTGACCCTGCCGTATGTGTGTTTGTTGTGAGAGTGTGTCTGTATGTTGTCCGTGGAATGTTTTGAAATGGTGTTCTTGGGTATGCTGAGTATTAAATGTGTTATTTACATGGCTTTGACGTGGAAATGTTATTTTGCCTTCAGTGTTGAAAGTGTCTCAAAACAGACTTTCAGTGCTTTCATCCTAGGGCAAGAAGGGTTTACTGACACTGAGAGATGAAAATATGCCATTCAAATATATCATCTTCTACACACATTGCTGAAAGTTGTTTTTGGTTTAAATTTGGGCCAAAAGTAATATTGTATGGTCATTATTATTATTTTTATGTTAAGGTTTGGGGGGGAAACTGACTTGTAAAAGAAATAAATCTGTTATAAATGTATTGACGTTGTATTGATTTTTAAGTTATTTGAATGTTCTAGTTTGGAAAACTATGACGGCATCAGATAATTGACAAACAAACTCCAATTCAACATTAGGCCTAGTTGTACTCATGTCAAAACATGTATTTAAAATATATATTTTTTAATTACATGATGACAAATACATATATCTGAAATTTTTGACCTGAAAACAAATTCTATGATTTACATATTTTAAATCATGAAGCAAGCTTTTTTATAACTTGTATAATAATGTCGTTTTCATTGTGTGTGTGTGTGTGTGTGTGTGTGTGTGTGTGTGTGTGTGTGTGTGTGTGTGTGTGTGTGTGTGTGTGTGTGTGTGTACATGTTTTTCTATCCTGGTGGGGGCTTCAACCTGAATGCACACATACTCATGGGGACTCACTGTGGGGACCTAAATTGAGGTCACCATGGGTACAAAAGCTTACAAATCATACAGAATGAGTTTTTTTGAAAATGTAAAAATGCAGACAGTTTTTTGTGATGGGTAGGTTTAGTGTAAGGGGATAGAATATACGGTTTGTACAGTATAAAAACCATTAAATCTACGGAAATTCCCCAGAAAGATAGTACGCCAGACGTGTGTGTGTGTTTATAAGGACAAATGTCCCCACAAAGATAGCAATATCCAAAATATTTTTGGTCCCCTTGGGGAAAACTTATAAATCATAAGTAAGAGGGGTTTTTTTTTCGTTTCCTGTGAGGGTTGTGTTTAGGGCTTGGGTTAGGGTTAGAGGATATATAAATATAAAGTTTGTGCAATACATAAATTGTGTGTGCGTGCGAGAGAGAGAGCGAGAGAGAGAGAGAGAGAGAGAGAGAGAGAGAGAGAGAGAGAGAGAGAGAGAGAGAGAGAGAGAGACACTTTAATTACACTGTACTATAGTCACATTGCAAATGGCCCCCTTGTGGTAATGAAGTCAAAAATAATTTTCCTAATAGACTTTACAGAATAACTAACGGTAAAATGTTCATAATCTCATAAAACAAAGCAGATTTGTTTGCCTTGGAAATCTGAATTAGTTTTACAGTCCTTATTCAGTTTTTCACTCAATATGTCTGCTAATGTAGTTATAATTTTAAAAAGATAACGTAGAATAAAACAAAAAAAATATAACCTTTTCATAATTCAATGTTTAAATGTAAAGATAAAACACTGCTGATGGCGGCCACTTGTACCTCAAGGTGGCGCAATGACCTCATTGTTTGACTGGGGAACGACCTTAAAAATTGCCCAGATGTGATTTTATGGCGTTTCTGAAATGTTCTCCCTAGCATGCTTCGCAACGTTACAACGCTACATACTGAATAAAGCAACACTAAGAAACCTGAGAGTTTATTTTGCTTTCTCTGGCTCGATTATGTGCTTCTAACTACACGAGCGATGGTGGAGCTCAAACTGTTGTAAGCTAACAGTGGAGTTTAGTACTATGGTGATTACAAGTGGCTGTTGATTAAGCTATTGGCCTTTATGGGCTACTCGTCTGTCTCTCTTTATTCATTGCATTCGCCCCTTTTTCTTCTTGAAAGAGACCAAATGGATCCCAGCAGGTGAAAGTAAAGAAACGTGAAAAGACGCCCCTTTTTGGTTCTGCTTTCACACCAACACAATACCCCGTCCCACCTCTTTCTGTCCGGGTTTCCTACCTGATTAAACCTCTTCCTATGAGCCCATTGATAGATGGTGCAAAACCTAAATCAACAAAAGCTGTATGAGCCCCTCTTAAAATTTCAAACCCTTTTAACAGTACGCTTCAATTAGCTTTTGTTTCTTGCGAGCATGTGTGAGAGAGAGCGAGAGAGAGTCTTTTATATGCTTTAATGTGATAGTTTACTTGCTGATTAATTCTGAGATTTCAAAGGTAAAACTCTTTTTATTAGTTTATGTCTTTCTCTTTATGTTTGCAGAATTCGTTTAGCATGTTTTCTTTCTTATTTGTTGCATTAAACAGCACAAAAGCACGGCAAAATCACAGAAATGTTCACATTGTTTGTCAATAGACTTTTTGAATTTGTGATTTGTCGAGAATAGCAGTTTCTTTTGTTTTGGAGACATTCATTTTCTGTCACTTTTAATTTGTGGTGCCTATAAGTGTGTGCAAATTGATTCTAGTATCAGTGTGTTAGCAGGCCTCCTTTTTGTCATTCAAATGAGTAAAACTTCAAATAAGATTTTTTTTTTTTTCTTTCTCATCTTCATGCAGTGTTTGGTGTTGGTGAGTGACATGGGAACCCATAATTGACTGAGTGTAAAAGAGGGGAGGAAAAGGTATGGCGTATGGCATCATAATATGTAGATGCCATGCCTCTGTTCTTCAGGAGTGACATCCTGCATCCATGACAATTATACACACTCACGCTTTGATCAGCACTCTGTCATACTGTTTGCCTCTAGATCACCTTTCCTTTGGATTTTCACCTCTTTATTTCAGTATATAGTATTTTTTTATTATTATTATTATTATTATACTGTATGTTTGGTGGCATATTTAAAATTATGTAGGCTACCCCTTTAAAATACCTAGACGTCTTAAGGGTTTTTAGTAAATCAGTGCAAACTATCCATCTCTTAGTCTAACTGATATTTAAATAAGATTATGTGTGGATGGCAAATTACATGGTATAACCTCAGTGACTAGTGTGGAAATTAAAATGAAAAAAGCAGCAATGCATTTATTAATACAGTATTTTTATTTTACTGGATTAAAAAAGTCCTTGTATGTTTATTGTAATTCATTTATTTTCACTGGGTTTTCTTAATATGAATTCAACATTTACAGTTTAATGCGCATTGCTTAATTGGGGGACTGTTGATGTGAAGCAGCCGAAACATTTCATAGAACTAAAATTGGTAAGCTCCATTCAATGATAAATTCATTTATTAATAACTGTGTTATATGTATTAATAACCAATACACAATATATTGTGAATATAATAATATAATGTATATATTATTTATGTGTTGCAATAATATTGTTTATATTATGCACCATAAATAATATAGCCTATAATAGCAAACATCCAGATCTTTAACATTTTTCTCCTTAATCTTAATTCTGACACAACTTATTTCAAAGGAATAGTGCACCTAAAAGTGAAAATTAATTTACTCACCCTCATACTGTTCCAGTGACTTCCAGTGTTAACACCATGCAATAGCGTAAAAAAAAAAAAATAATAATATTTATATATATATATATATATATATATATATATATATATATATATATATATATATATATAGACAGACAACCCCTGGTCCCCTCCACATGATCATTCATCTTTAACAGATCCTCTTGTGTTTTACAAAAAAGAAAAACAGGTTTGGAACAACATGACGGTGAGTATAGAATTGTGAATATGTGTGTTAATCATCCTTTTAATAACTTGTAGTAAAGAAAATCATGCAATGCAATATTATGCACTCTATCATGTGCACTTCTCTGAGATTTTACAGCATACTAAGTAAATCTAATATTTAGTTATAGACAGCTGCTCAGTGTAATTTACCTTTTTTTTTTTTTTTTTTTTTTTTTTATACTGATTGACAAACCCGTAGAGAAGAATGGATGGGCAATGTCAGTTGCTACCAGAGAGGTGAGGGGTGAGGTTGGCACACCCACAACCCTGTGGTCACCTCCAGGCATGATATCACACACTGACAGGCAGGCGTGATGCCATAGCACTTCACACAAACATAGCCACATTGACAGCCGACTGACCCCGGCTGACAGCACCAGGAAGAAGAAGTGGGGGAAGGCAGAAGTTCTCAGTTTGTCCGTCACGGTGTGAGTGTGTTGCGGAGTCAACAACGTTTTTCTTACAGTAGCCCCCAAACCCTCCGCATAAGAACACATTCACATACCCAAACATCCATGACCTTACTGGACACGGGTCACTGTACATTAGCACTCGAGATGGGTGCAGTGGTTTTGATAGGCTAAATAGTGTATGGCTGTGTCGTTACTGAAGGGTTGAGCTGAAAGACTTGTAGACCGAGGATAGGGTCTAACTTGATTTAGTTAAGTTAATATAGCTTGACTTGAATGGATATGGCTTTGTGCCATCTGAGCATCTTTTTTAGTCATTAAGCATTATAGATGCATTGGCGGTATGTCAAAGGTTTAGTCACAAAAGCTTGGGTTGAACCAGCCTGTTATGCGTTTTATCTGTCTACATTATAACATGCTGTAGTGGGCTTTGCTATTAACAGTTGGTTCATGAGTTCAGCAGTCAATAGAGGCTTTCAATTATGCTAAGATAGTACCATACCATACTCTGTACTGCCTATGGCTCTTTTATCAAAGAAAGTCTTTTGAAGTCATTCTATAGAAAGACTGCAACGGCAAAAATGTGCAGGGACATGAGCATACAATTGCAATGAAATGACATCACTGATCAGAGGTCTTTCATTTCAATTTGAGACAGCAAGACCATCATCTGTTTTCATCCTGCATTTATGTGGGAAGGGAAGCGGAGAAACCACATTGTCTTTATGTTTACGGGTGAGAGAGGTATACTCTAAGATTCCCCTTGAAGTTTCGAGAGATGCCAGTGAAGATGCAGGCCTCTGAAGTTGATAAGCCCAGCATCATGTGACAAGGAGATGAGAATGACTGAAGCATTTAGAGCCCTACTGAGATCCCTCCTCATTAAAGAGCAACCTCTTAGCTCTTCTGTAAGGAAGTTAACCTCCATGGTAAAAAAAAAAAAAAAAAAAAAAAAAGAAATTGGGGGTACAGGTGAAGTGAAAAACAACATTATGTATGATTCCCCACTATAAGGCTCAATATCCTCTTGCTTGTTATATTCATTTAAATAAGGGTGGAGAGAAAGAGACATCAGAGCGAGAGTGTAGATAGAGTCACACAGAACATAAAAAAGGAGTTGGAGTGTCATAGCTTTGTACACCTCCAGATGTCCTCTGTGTTGGTGTCTTTTTGGTCTTTTATGTCCTTTCTTCATGGCTTGGTCTTCAGCACCAGGTGGTTCCAGTTCCATGTACACTACAAAGTCCTTAGTTTCTGGTAAGAATTATCAAAGGACTGATAGTTTATCCCCTTCATGCTGAGATGACGACAATACTAGCCCTGTGCTGGAACCAAGAGTAGCCAGGTAGAGCCTCATCTTGTGTAGGCACCAGATTGAGCCTCTTCAGGTCCCTCAAGCCCATTGAAGCAGGTTGTTGACTGTCTGTAGGTGATGAGAGGTTGTTGAGGGCATGGAGCCTTGCTGACAGGCATGAAAGGGCCAAGGATCACCTGTCACCCGCCTCATCACATCAAAGTCCCAAGTAGTAACTCCTTCTGTGAGGAATCTGCTCATGAATATACTGGGCAATCTGATCCCTCTTATTAGTGAGATAGGGTTTTTGTATGTTGTGTGTTGAGAATGTATGGCACATGATAAAGTACCACACCTCTTTAAGTATGTGTGCTTTCACCAGGAATATTTTATAGGTCTTTTTAATGGTATCATCATCTTCTTTATTAGTGGTAAGACCCCTGAGTGCCAAAGTGAAAGGGGCTTGTGGTGTCCCCCCGAGCCCTTGCTTTTACCCCTTAATCCGCTGGCTAATAAGTTCATAGCCAGTCCATATGCTCTGGTGCTGTTCAGGAGGGGGAGGTGTTGCCCCATGCTACTTACACCGAGAGGACCCATTTCTCAGGTACCTCTCCTGCTGACCGACCTTTTGTTCTATCGGATCAGTCCACTCCACGGCCAGAATAGTCTGAATTGATTAGCCCTGCACCGTATAATTGCCAGCAAATCCCACTGAATCGTTTCCCATCCATTTGAAAAGGACAATGTTCGTTCTTTTTCTCCCCAGCTTTTCTTGGCGCCCCTCCCCCATTACCCTCCTTTTCATGCCACTTGCTTCGTCTCTTACCCCACACCCCAAGCCACCTCCTCGAGGTAAGGCGAGAAGGGGGGAGGGGCCGGAGGAGAAAGCACTCCTATTCCGGACGAGCCCCCTACCCACGCACTGGCAAAGGATGAAAGCGGGCGACGGGAGGACGTGTTCTAATCCGTCACCCTGGAGTGTGAGTGGCGGGCTGATCGGAGTCCTTACCTGCCGGTGCACAGTCAGGGTTGGGAGGACAGTGGGAAGAATCCAGGGAAGGGGGAAGAGCTGGGGTATAGTGTGAAAAGAAACTGTGGGGATATGCACAGGATTATTCAGAGGCCCAGGCGCCAGCGTCAACTGCTCCTGCAGCTCTACTTATTCAGTTGAGAGGCCCAAAATCTCGGGTCGGGGCAAAAGTCCATCAGTCTTACTGAGAATATTGTTATATTGGAGTAGACCTGGAGGGCCGATCAAGTGTGCCATGTGTGGAGCAAAAGCTATTTTAACATGTTTTACTTTGACATGGTCCTTTCTGCACCCCAACACAGCTACAATTCAGGTCTCTCTCTACAATGTTTGTGACCGTTCCACACTGTAATTTAATAGTACACAATTAATTTTAATATCACACATCATAACTTCTGCATCAGCCATTAGCCCAGAAATGTCGTCCAGAAATGAATGTGAACCACCTTCACAAGACTGACAACACACGTTTTTTTTTTCAGTTATCCTTGAGCAGGGCAGAATGTCTTTTATGAGTTTTGAGATGTACAGACTTTGTTTATTAGGTCATCATTAATAAGATGCATTCTAAT
Organism: Paracanthobrama guichenoti; assembly: GCA_018749465.1. NCBI lineage: Eukaryota > Metazoa > Chordata > Actinopteri > Cypriniformes > Gobionidae > Paracanthobrama > Paracanthobrama guichenoti. Next base: position 30,955,373 of record CM031947.1, read on the forward strand.
AAAGTCAAATGTATAATTAACATGCTTTATCCTCTTCATGCATCATGTACCTCACCTTGAGGATTGATCGCCCTTCATGAGAATGATCTAAACTGTCTCAAAAAGCTTTGCATAATTGTATGCCAAACTGGGGTAAATTGAAAAGGTTTGGTAAAAAAAAGATAATTGATTTCATATTTGAATACCTTATATGATACAGAGATGCCATCATTCTCTTCTTCTTCTGCACAATGACCTTGTTCTTTGGACATTGGGGCAAGTCCTTTGGGAAAAGGTCATAGGTTTTGGGTGTTAAGGGCTGTGACCCTTTCCATTTTTGACCAGGCCCGTGTTTAAACTCAAACAATCTCCTAGATAGAAGGCCCTCATGGGGTTTTAGGAAACACAGGGCCTATTGTCTGCTCTGAGAGCTGACCACAAACAAATTGTGTATGTTCTTACAAAATGACCCTGGTGGCCACATGCTAGGGATGTCTGACTAATGAGATGGTCACTTAATCACACCACATGGAGAGTGAGGACACTAGAGATTGAAAAACCCTTTCACCAGTTTTACTGTTGAAAATGTTTTTTTTTGTTTTGTTTTTTTTACAACAATTATAAAATTCAAGAGTTAGGATATCGTAACCCTGTAAATGTAGTGTAGCCTACAATATCAAACTGGGACTACAAAGGGTGGGTGTTATTGTATTTAGTTTTAACATACTCAACTATAAGAAAGCTATAATGATTTGTATCATTAGAGTATCAATATCAATGACTTGATAATTGTTTTTTCTTTGTGGCATTCTCTTCTGTCCAAGTTCACACATATGGTGGATCATGTCCTTCCCAAGGGGATTCTGTGACATTGACAAGATCTCTGGTTAAAGGTCATATTGGTAGTGACCACTGAAGTGGTTGATGATGAACCGGTCAAGCCCCTCATTTTCAATGCCCCTCCCTTTCCACCCAAAATGAGCCATTTTACCAGCTTATCTATTGACTCTTGTTCTTATGGAAGGAAGGGCAAGTAGAATGGCTGACATCCCTTAGGTCAAAGGTTAAATGACAAAGACAATGTTTACAGGGAAAAAGTGCAATTTATGATCACCATAAAAGCTGGCTTAGATCTATAAGATGGTGGTTGTCCTCAAAACAAGAAATGTGTTCAATGAACTTAAATAAATGTATGTAATCACAGTACGTTTGTAATCAACACTTCATCTAATAAGCCTGGTCAATTCTGGAACAGTAAACACTGATTAAGAAAATGAATATGTTTAAATACATATTTAACCTCTGTTTAGCCAGTCTCTGCTGCCCATCTCAGAGGGGGGTCTCCTGGGTCACTTCTCTGTTTCGCGGAGTCACTGCTCTGCTTCATGCCAGATAGTCATCAGTCATTTTTCCCATGTTCCATATTGTCCCTCAAAGAGAGGCTCTTCTAGTGTTTGACCCAGTGAGGGTTGGTGCTGTGTGGATGACAGACCTGGGGTGTGAGCCTGTCTTGCTGCTTAAGTTCTTGAATGGCTCCCTGGGAAACTGCGTAACTGGGAGTGGTGGAGTTGCCCAGGACAGCATGTGGTTATTTTCCAGCTTGCTGCCTCTTTAAAGGCCTTCAGTGCACAGGGTCTGTAATCAGTGCACTGAGGAGGGGTGTCTCTTTGACTGTGTATGAAAGATGGAGAGAGAAAAAGCATGAAGGAAGAAAAAGCATGGCCTGATGGGAAAGTAGGGTAGAGAAGTTGGAGAAGCAAGATGATATAACTGCTGTGGTGTTGAGACAGCATTGGCCCATATGTGTTCTGAACAACCAAAAATGAAGGGACTGGCACACACATTAAACTACTGGAAACATCTGGAACAATGTGAACCTGTCTGGTCAGATAAATAAAAGAACAAATACATCCCTCGTTTAGCAAACTAAGGCTTAAGCTAGTCCCAGACTAAAATACATGGCTGAGCTGTTTTAACTGAAAGCAACTTGCACTGACATATCTTAAAGGCATATTATATAAAATGTTTTCAGTAAAATATCCAAAAACCACTAGGCCAGTGTTATATATTTTGTTCAGTTGAGTACTTACAATATCCAAAATGTTTCCAACTATTTGTAAATCGTGAGAAAATTGCTATTTTAACCAATGAACCAGGACGTGTGAGGGAGTCGCCTGTCAATTGCGTCATATCTGCGTTACCCTCGGTTTCCGGTTTAATTTTGCAGAAACACTTTACTCTCACTGCAGTGTGCAACAAGTGTCACAGCAGCCGCCGATCGAACGCACAGAGTAACGTCATAACGTCATTTTCAACACACTCAAATGTATCTAATATGATAAACAGAGCTGCGTTACCTCATACTCATGACCGGTAAAGCGGAAATGGCGCCGGCGACTGTGGCATAATAAAAGTCCCGCTGCTCGCGTGGCGTGTGTTGCGTTCAATCGCTCCAGCGGCCTTGCTTGGCTCCCAAAACACTCGGGCCTGCTCTGCTTCATACTACAGTAACGTTAATAATCGCATCCATGAACATGATTTCTGCCCGAGTCCTATCTCGATTCTTTTCCACCGGCTGCGAGGTGAAGACCACACGTCCCAAGATTCTGCGCTCAAACTTGGCGTCATCAAACTACACCTTTGTTTTGAATAGGCGACCTCTAGCAGATGGAAAAGTTACATAGTGCACTTTTAAAATGTCCCTGCCATTGTTGTCTCAAGATGCACACCAGCAATGTTTCTTCTAAGATAAGTTTATAAAAGTGACTTAAATGCCCTAATTGCACTAAGCCCTAATCCTGGCTTAGTCTAAACCCTGTCTGTGAAACCGGACCTGTATTAAAATTCCCCTTCAATATCAGTGCAACTTACAACACACATACTCAAAGTAAATATTAAACTTCGCCCATAAATCTAAGGCAACAGAAAACAGCTTAATAATGTTTATTGGTTATTTATTAGCTTTTCTCTCAGTTGTTTGTATCACATTTAAAAGGGAATTCTTATTTGAAAAATAAGTTTAAATATATGTGTATCTGCCCTGTATAAATTCATTGCATCTGTTTTGCTCGTCTGCCTGAGTTCAGTTGCATCACAGCTGTCTCTGTCCAGTAATTGATTCCTTCACTGTCAGCCATTTTCTCACTCACGTCCCCCTTCCCATTCTCCATTCCATCTTTTAGCATGGGCAGCTAAAGGAGGCAGATTTATCTGCATCACCCTGCCATGATGACAGAGTAAATATTCATCCAGACGGCCAAGGTTCTCACACCATTACTGGGGCGTTCACTGCCCCGCTTGTACAATGCTTATTTTTCGAAAGAATGAATGGACCAAAGTACTGAAGGGCACTGAGTTGCCCAAACAAAAGTTTGAATGTTATTAACCAAATGCAGAGTCTGTCCAATGGGATAAATAGAGAGAGAGAGAGAGAGAGAGAGAGAGAGAGAGAGAGAGAGAGAGAGAGAGAGAGAGAGAGAGAGAGAGAGAGGGTTTTAGTGGCAGTGATTTAAAGAGCAACACAATCTAGTACTGCAAGGCTATAGTTTAACATTGCTGTTTGCAATGTGGCTATTGATCCATAATTGACATGACATATGGTCTTTGTGATGGCCCATCACTGATAATATTTTAAACACCCTCAAGATCAGGGCAAGATCCAGTCAGAGGCAGTAGTGATATATTTTAATGTTGATATGAAATGAAAATCTACCCAATCTATTTTCTAAATACGTCATAGATCTTATTGTTAATGATTTGTTCATGTAGTAATTTATTTATTTATTTTTAAATGGACCATATTTTTAATCAAAATGTCATTACTGGATCTTCCAGTGGAAATTACAGACTTCTCTCTAGTGATGTATACATGACTTCTCCAATCAATTAGTCCTACATTTGTTCTTTTTTGATCATCAAAAAAAGATCTGTCTCCATGTCATCACAAATTTAACAGTCCCTGTTAACAAGCATAAAAATAAATGATGGTGGTCTTGGGTGCACTAAAAGATCTAAAATTGTGTGTGTTGAATCCATTTAGTTCTAAAGATATCTATACATTTAATTGGTGACCTGTGAGATATTTATTTGTTTAGATGTCCTGAGGGGTTATCTACATGATGTTTGTGAGATGAATCTGTGTGTAAGTGTGTGTGTGTGGGTTGTGCTATTGCTTTGTGTCACGCTGGGAGCCCCTCCTGTGAGGCACTGCAGAACACTGAGGTGGGTGCAGCTGCAATGGCTTTCATCTCCTCAGGCACTCGGTGGGGAATCACAGTATTTATGAGTGTATATGCGTGTGTGTTTGTGTGTGAGTGAGTGAGAGAGAGAGAGAGAGAGAGAGAGAGAGAGAGAGAGAGCAATGAGGATGCAGTGTCTGTCATTTGAAGCTAATTAAGGGTGGCAAAAATATTGAATTTCTGTATCTCAGACCACACATCTGGGATTGTAATACTGGTAATTCAATATATCAGCATCAGTTAGGAGAAAAGTGAAAACTCTTTCAGTGTATTTGTACTTTAATCAAAAGAAAGTCAGTTCAGTTGTTCACATGCCTTTTTGGAGAGCATGTCTGTAAGTTTCCATAGGAACAAAGCTATGAGAAATCCTTCAATGGGACTGGATTCTGCTGACAGCATCCACATTTGAAGGACATCTCCTCTCCCCAAGAGTGTGTCTGAGTCGATCATCCACTGCGACTCCCTTCTGGGCTACGTGTGGGGGGAAAACGTGTGTGAACGTGGCCACACGTGAATCTCAGAGGTTGCCCACGGCTACAGCGCGGGCAGTTAATCCGCAGTACACCTTTTGCTTGTTCAGATACCGCTTACAGTTGGGCAGAACATTTTAGCCCCTGCAGTGTGCCGCAAGGCAAGAAGTGAAACCTGCAGTGAAGAGTGTTCACTTCAGGTCTCTGGTTCTTTTCTTCTGTTTTGATTTCGCTCATCCTTAAATCAGTGACAGGGCCACTAAAGGCCTCATTGAGATTTACCTTTGGACTTAGAGGTAACATCTCTGTCAAAGTGCACTGATCAGGTTTGGCATGTAAGCAGGTTTAGTCTTGATCTGGGGTCTGTTATATCCTATTTATTTTATTACTAAATCTTTTTCTCCATCAGGAAATATAAAATTTTGTCTTGTATTCAAAGTCAGTCAATTTGGTTGTCATGTTAACTCTTCTACCAGCCAAGAGGCAAATGCGTGGGAAGAGTGGAAGGCAGGAGACGGAGTGATGATAAGCAACAAGCATAGCTTATAGAATATATATTTGTGTCTTTGTCAAAGCTCAGTCTGAGTTGGTCTGGCCAGAAACAAATTCAACAAATGTTATGACCTTGAAGACTTTAACTAGACAATTTGTCATCTTGTGAGCATAGCAATAGTTATTCTGTCAATTAAAGAGTTCAATCTTGCACAAATTAAGACTAAATGTTATCTTTTAGACAAGATTATACAACTATAATAAAACAAAGCAAAAACGAGGAATATGTAATTAATATATATAATATAGATACACTACCATGTTTAACATTTATAGTAAAAGATCTATTTTTCAAATTAATTAATTTTCTATTCATCAAAGAATCCTGAAAAAAATATATTGCGGTTTCCACAAAAAAAAATATTAAGCAGTGCAACTGTTTTCAATTGTTTGATTATAATAAGAAATGGTTAATGGTTTCATGTTTTATGGGGAATTTACATAGATAAAATGATTTTTTATACTGTACAAACTGTGTTATACCCCCTAACCCTAAACCTACCCATCACAGAAAACTTTCAGCATTTTTACGTTTTCAAAAAAACATTAATTTCCTCATGGGGACCAAAAAATTTGGGATATTGCCATCTTTGTTTACCAGGACCCCACACACACACACACACACACACACACACACACACACACACACACACACACACACACACACACACACACACACACACACACACACACACACACACACACACACACACGTGTTGGGTTCCCTTGTGTTATGGGGAATTTCCTTAGACATAATGATTTATATACTGTACAAACTGTATATTCTAACCCCCTACACTAACCCTATACCAATCACAGAAAACTTTCAGCATTTTTGCATTAAAAACGAAAAAATCATCAATTAGTCAGATTGTATTAACTGTTTTCCTCATGGACAAGTAGGGCTGCACAATATATGGAAATTATTGAAATATCGCAAATGTACATATCGCAATATGCATATCGCAACGGCATGCAATATTTGAATGATTTTAATAGGCTACTTCAACATTGTGAAGTGTACGTTTTAGGTCGACGCATATAGCAGAGAATAGACTAAAAAATTTAACGCAATAACTTGCGAACTGTCAAATATACACACAGTTATGTCAAAATGGCTGTCTTGACGAGTATTCATGTAAACAGTCGATTATGCTTTAAGTGAACGATATCAGTTTTTGGACTATATATTACCAAGTCAAGCAAAGAGTTTTTGGTATTTAAATATTACATTAAATTTTTTGTTTGTTTACATTGATGTTAAAATTGTATTGTCAGATTTGTGACATTAATTTTTGCTAAAACACTGCTGGTCACTTTCAGAAGTTGTAGCGATGCTTTCTTTTCCCAGAGAGACTGTGAAACACACATCTGTTTTTAAATAATTTTTAGGGGCCAAGCACCAAAGGTGCGAAGGCACCTATTGAAATCGTTGGCGTTCTTCTTCTTCTTCTTCTTCTTCTGCTCTGGAAGTCTATGGCAGCCCATAGAACCGCTTGAGAGAAAGTTGTGAAATTTGGTACACAGATAGAGGTCAGTACCAATAGTAATCACACCAAATTTGGTCAAGAGTTGGTCTCTAACTCATTCCCTCTAGGGCCACCACCTGTCCAAATTTTCGACGCAGCGCCACCTACTGGTCCGGAGATACGAAAAATGGCTATTTTTGCTTATAACTTCTGAACCGTTTGTCCAAAAATCATAATGATATCCAGTTTTACCATATTGGCCATTTTGGCTGTCGGACGTTTTGAATTATGTGATAAAATGCTGTATTTTAAGAACACATGAACGGATTGTTACGAAACTCGGTATGGGTCATCACCACGGTGCCCTGAAGGAGCCTGAGAAGTTTCGAAACAGTGCCACCTAGTGGAGAATTTTTTCCCCAAATGCTTATAACTTTGGGTGTGGTTGACTTATTTTCAGGGGAGTCATCTCCTTAGACTCCTGAATCGTTGCCGAGTCCAACGATACCAAACTTGCCAGGTTTTCGACGTATGGTTTGTACAGCATTGTAATTTAGTACTTATAAAAATGGTGGGATTGTGCCTCTTGGTGGCGCTATAATAGAAAAAAAAACATGAAATTCCCATTGACTTCAATACAGTATTATGAAATTTTTTTCTAGGCCTTTGTTTTAATAACACTTTGGCTATCATTACGAAACTCTGTATGTGCCATCGGGGCCATGCCCTGAAGGTACTAAAAAGTTTTTAATTAGCGCCACCTTGTGGTTAAAAGTTATAACAAAATTTACAAAAATGCTAATAACTTTTGATTAAATTAGCCTATTGTAATTAAACTGGTCATAATACATTCCTTGGCTCATGCCGGGAACATAGATACCTTCCTGTCCTACATCTTTTCATTAGTAAAAAAACTATTTTTTCGAACTCTTCCTAGACCGTTTGTCCGATTTTCACCAAAATTGAATCGTATCATCTTCAGCCCCTGCCGACAAATAGTTATGGATTTCATGTCGATAGATGAAACCGTTTTTGTATACCGCAGCGACGAAGTTGAGGCATGATGCCAAAATGACTCTTGAGGCTGTATCTCAGCAATGCTTTGACTAAATTGACACAAAACCTTGCATGTGTCATTGTTCCCTTATCCTGACCACACCACATACATTTCGTAACTGTGTCACCTATTGGTCAAAAGTGATAAACCATTAAATCATTATTATTGACTGTATTTATAATTTTGCAGCTATTTTACCTTAAATGATCGTATTAGGTCTTCAGTGGCTCCTTGCTACAATTGGTCTGACACTCCCAGCCATTTTGGCATGTCTTGTCTTCTTCTAGGCGCTTGGCTCCGATAATTGCTGCTTGCAGCTATATTTTTAAATATAATTTAAATAGATTTTACACACTTAAAGCAATATCGTATCGCATATCGAATATCGCATTATTTAACAAGGTAATTTTTCTTCAATATTCCACAGCCCTATGGACAAGGATTTCGGATACTGCCATCTTTGTGGGGACATTTTGTCCTCGTAACGTAGGGATTACCAGGACCACACACACAGTCTGGTTTAATATCTTTGTGTGGACTCTCCATAGACGTAATGGTTTTTATACTGTACAAACTGTATATTCTATCCCTTTACACTAACCCTACCTCTAAACCTACCCATCACACAAAACTTTCTGCATTTTAACCTTAAAAAAAAAAAAACTCATTCTCTATGATTTATAAGCCTATTTCCTCTTGGGGAACTCAATTTAGGTCCTCATGATGACACGAGTCCCTATGAGTCAGTGTGCATTCAGGTTGAAGTCCCCACCGGACACACACACACACACACAGAAGAGCGATAAGATATTTCCTGTCATTTACCGTTCCATTCTGGATCTGAGCAGAGGATTCAACAACTAAGGTTCTTTAAAAGCCATTGGTTTTCATGGCATTTGATGTTGAGCATGCTCTAATCTGAGTTTGACTGGTTTGGAGGATAAAGGAGCTATTCTGTTTTTTAGAGTTCCCTGTAGATTTTGCTGAATTCTTACTCTGGTTCTGATAGCCCTTCTCAGCTTTCTACAGTGAGAGTCCTTATTAGAGATGGCACCCCTCTCCTAGTATATTCAGAGATGTGAGGGCTGGCTTGATCATTAGTTACTGCGGTAAAAGGCCATATCAAAGTAGCTTCCAGTCATGCTCTGGTGCCTTAAGGCCTGAACATGGAAAGGATCTCAATCCACCTGCCTATTGTAAAAGCATTATTGAGGAATTTGATGAAAATCATTGGGCAAAGCATTTTTACACTATGAACATTTAGGCGCTTTTTCACACTATGCACTTTTTTTTTTGAAGGTGAATGTAATGCATTCCTGGCTCACTATGGAAAAGAGCAGCCTTTGTATTTTAATAATTTCTAGTCTTTCAAGGGGAAATAAGAACATTTGAGTTTTGAGCGAGATTTGAGGATGGGTAGATGATGACAGTTTTAATGCAGCTCGACTGGACCGAACAGATTTCGATCGGAATGATTTCTGCCACAATACTTTACAGAAACACATTTTGAAATCGTTTTCCTTTTTTTTTTATCTTTTTTTTTTAATCAACATCAACTTCAAAAATCTGAAAAGGCTTTTGAAAGAAATATAGAAGTGAACGTCATCAAATAATTATACACTCTTGCTATTACTACTGTTCCTAACATTACTACTGCTAATGATAATAACAATAGATCTTCACTTAAATATTGTCCTAAATGCCCCCATAATAAACTAAATAATCAACATATAATATTGTAAAAGCACCTAGTGTGCTCTCCAATCACTTTTAGCAGTATTTTAAACAAATTAACCATTAAAAGCGGAGCCCTTTTTCATTTGGCCAGCATACCACGAATATACAAACGTGGAGACACCTTCTACTTTCCCTTTTCTAGAGAGCTTTTGTCCTCAAGTAAGGCATAAATGACAGTCCAATGTGTCTGTGGCATAAGGCAGTAATGATTGCATGAAATTACAGAGGCCTCAGCAGGCCTCCCCCTCCCTCTCTCAGGTAGCTGGGTCAGCTCTCACCCCTGCCTTCCTCTCTCTCTCTCTCTCTCTCTTCTTGCCTCTCACAAGCTATTCAAAGGGAATGTATAACTGAATATGAGATGGAGCGGGCGTCTTTCAAGGGCCAGAGCTAATGAGACGTTTTACCTTGAAATCAGAGCAAGACAGGAGGAGACCCTGTTGAGCTGAGCTTGCATAGGGGGATCACAATTGGGTCTGGATCCTTCAGCAAGAGAGAGCAAGAGAGAACGAGAGAGCGAGAGCAAGAGAGAGAGAGAGAGAGAGGGTGTGATCCATTCCAGACAGGAATAATGCTCTCAAACCAGAGTGGATTATGACAGGAGGACATTTTCAAGCGACAAAGTGACCTCACAAAAGACGCTGGCTTGTTCCACGCTAACGTTGACCCGCTTTCTTTTGTTGCTTTTGTCCTGGGCGACACCTGTACGTCAACGTTAAATCTGTAAGGCTTGGCTTTCAGGTGAAAGCAACAATTACTCTCACTTGGAGAGGCACAAACTGGAACGGGGTTGGATGGAGGTGATGAGAAGGAAGCGAACAGGTACTCTTGACAGTTAGCAGTGCCAGCATGGATCAGAGAGCCATGTTATATGAGGCCAGGGATGAAAGGGGACAGAAGATTTGTGTTCTGAGGGGTCCTCTTTTTAATCAGGGGCCCAAAGAGATTGTTGCAGAGCAGGCCACTAACCAGTGTCATGCTAATAAAAGAGAATAAAAGTGTGAATGGAGGGTGCAGCTAGTTATCTACACTCTAATTAACGTGGTACCGGGAGCGAGATGCTTATTTGCGTAGCATTGAGAAGAAGGGAGGTGGGAACGCTGAAGTGTGGGGGAAGGGTAAAGAGAAGCAGCCTAAGGCCGTCCATCTTTTGTGCAATTGTATATGTGCGAACAAAGCCGCACGTCCAATCTACATTGCGCGCATGCTAATCACCGCATTTGATAATGAAAGTCATTTTGGGCCATGGCATATTTTTGTTTGAAAGATGATGGGGAAGGTTATTTATTTTTCTTAAAATAGCACGGCAAGTAATAGCGGTAATTAGCAGCAGCCAGGCTGCTATGGTGATATCACATCGTTTTATTCAGGGACAAAACATGCATTTTTATGCTTTAAATAATGGTACAGTTCACCAAGATCTCAATCATAGCAAAAGAGACTTAAAAACACATCAGTACTCATACACCCAAAAATTACCTCGGCCCTTTTCAACAGTTTTGTTTGGAGTCCGACCCCGTGACCTCCGATGTCTGCCGTAGTCCTCATCCCCGCTTTCCCACAGACAATTCCTGCAAACGAACCCATGTCAAGAGGCTCAGCATATGGCCCAGGGCCGTGCCTATTGTCTGGAGTGGCGGGGCAGGACGGGCCACCATTATTGTCACCATTGTAAGATTGGCAATGTGTCTGGAGAAGCAGACACACGGCAGGGTGAACTGATCCCAACAACTGTTTGTGCCCTTTCCCACCAATCCACAATCACATATCAGGCATTGGCTTCACAAATGTCATTGTTAATGTCAAGGCTCAAATTTTAACGTCATTATGTTAACAGAGACCCTGTCAAGTACTTTGATTCGCATACTTTAAAACAGAACCTGATTTCACCAATTGCAACATGTTCCTGGAGTAATGTCTTTGTTGATCCTGTAACAACATACCAATCAACCAATCAGATTTGAAGTTTACACTTTATGCTTCTACACCTATCATTTCCCTCTGATTTTACCCTTATGGGTAGGGGTAGATTTAGCGGTAGGGATATGGTTGAGATTACATTTTTGGACAGGAATGTTGTTCCAGGATCAATAAAATATGTTGACCCCGGAACGCATTTAACTGTACAAAATCAGGACGTGCTGCTTTGAATGGTTTGAGGTCTGATAAATGTCTTGTCAACTGTATTGTATCAGAAATGGCCAAACATATCACATCAGAGTCAGAGTAGTTTAAATGGTTTGCTGTCCACACAGACTGTTTAAACTAATTATAAGTCAAATATATTTTGTGCATAGTTGCTAAATGTTGAAAATATTTGTTTATTGGTACTGCAGAACAGATATTAGCCACATTTGTTGTATCTGCTAGTGCCATCCTATAAACCACCTCAAACTACTCGGTGTGTTTTCCTAAACTGTAAACTGACAGAAAAATAAATGAATCACACACCACCGGCAGATGATGAGGTATCTAAAGCATTTGGTTAAAACGAGTTTCTGTCATTCCTGGAGCTTGATCTAAAATTCTCATTCATCACCTTTTTAGGACAGGAAGGTGCCGATGGCGGAACACATTCTTGTTTGATTTGTTGAAGCTGACATGCACTCTGTGAGTAATTTTGAACATAAAGACATTACAATTATGAAATCAATTTATTTTCTATATTGAAATCGTTTCCAGCGGCACCCCCTTAACCCCCTCTATGGCAAAGCTTTGTTGAATAATTTGGATGTACAGACACATTTTAAAGTCAGAGAATTTGACTGTTAATAATAAAGAAGAAATGTACTACTCATTGTTAGTTAATGTTAGTTAATTCATTAACTACTGTTAATTAATGAGACCGTACTGTAAAGTGTTACCGCTTTATTTGATAGTTTTTATACTTAATAATATTTGATCATTTTTCCCCAGGCCTGTGCGTCGTTTTTCAAGCTTTAGCAGTGTCCATAGAACACTACTGCACTCTATTTACGCCTTATTTAATATTCTTATTGGAGCACACACAAAAATCCTGCATTTAGAGAGAAAGCTTGCACATGCCATCTTAATTAAATTGTTGCTAGGTAACAGAGGCAATCTGTTGGTAAATGGGCAGGGTTTCGCAAAGTGAGCAGAGGCCGTTTACACAATGGCGACACATCGCACTTGAAATACGTCCATTGCAAACTTACAGACTAACCTTTTTTCCCCCTGTCTTTCAGACAAGCAAACAGAGGAGAACAATATGAGTTTCTCACCTCCAGTGGTGACTTATGGGGAGTCAGCTCCTATGGCCTTCTGGGATACTATAGGCGTAACATGCCTCCCGCCACTGCCCAGCAACAATTCCCTAATGACAAATACTTCTGTATAGGATCATCACTATGGTCACACATATACCAAGACCAGCTGAGCACATGAGCAGGCCAGGAAAGTTGTCATGTCTGCGATTGTGGAAATAAATGTCTGAAGCAACTTCCTGGGGAGGCAAACAAGTAAAGTTTTTTCTTTCTCTGCATAGAGACATACTGTATTGATAACATGTGCAACTAAGCATATCCTGTGTTTGTAACAGTTCTTCATGCATTATTTCTCTCTCATTAACCTCCTTAATTTACAGACACTGTAACAGAAATAATGCTTACTTATCCTTAGCTAATTACCTTTTCCTTTTTAATGCTAGGTTACTCTTCTAGCAGAAGAAAACAAAAGAGTATCTTCAGCGATCGTGCTGGTATGCCGGAATCTAAATGCTGGTGTCCCTCGGGGGCTTCGGTTGACTGGCTGTTGACCTTTGCTGCTCTCGGACCACTAGCCACAGCTCAAACAAGAGGCACAAGGGACACATCAAGGGCAAATCAGGGCTAAAGAGGATTATAGATCAGCAGACATATGCCCGACAAAGACCGCTTGACTGAAACTTTGTAATAAATACAGTTTGTTTTTGCAAGCAATGGTCATGTGTGAGATTTTTTTCTTCCATTTTCTTTAAATAGATCAACAGACATACAAAATAATGTGTGTGTGCTTGCATTATACACTCTTATAATTGTATTTTAGTACATAAAACAGAATGTTTGCTTTTTATGTTTCTGAATGCAATATTAAACTGACTGATGTTTTCATAATTTATTATTGTACATAAAATACATTTAAATTATTCTTTGACTTACTGTATGTAAGGCAAATCAATATTGCACACTCAAGATTTTAAAGCAAAATGAATCTTTAAATGTTTAAAAATACCTTAGATATCGTTTTGTCCTAGTCCAGCAGCTCTTTCTTTGTACTCCTATTTTCATTCGCTCTCAGTTTTGATGCGCACAGTACCTTCAAAGCAGAATTAACCATTTTAATTATATATAACAAATTAAAAAACAAACAAAAAAACATTCAAAATTAATGACAAGGCATACAATAAAAATAAAGCCTTTCTAGAGATCTCATTCATGTTAAGGCTGTCAGTACATGATGCTTTCACAAGGGGGCAGTCACTTCTCTTCAAATGCCCTCTTGTGAGCGGTTCTGAGCTCAAGTCATTATACTGTGTACTTAATTGCATTTCAACTGGCACTACAAACACTGTCCAACCTCAAATACTCCACAGTAGGCTATATAAATAACATAGCTCACGTGGTAGCTCACATTCCCTCTCTTCTAAAAAGATGTAAGACAACGTATCCATGTAAATCACACAAATATGTCTGCTCTGCAGCTAACGTGTTCACGCATGTTCTGTATTTGCATTACGGGGAATCAAGTAGTCTTTGAATACTCTGCAAAACCAAAGCGCCCAGGTTAGTTATCTTTCTCAAGCGTCATTCCTTTCAGTCTATTCATTTCTGGACAAAAAGAACAAGGTTAGGTCACCCATTATTACAAGTTCTCATTATTTATTTTGCTGCACTCAACTGAGCTAACACAATAATGAAACTCTCATTATTTATCACAGACAGCGGATCGGTCATTAAAAAGATACCTTTCGAGAAGATTCGCTCGTTCGGGCACTGGGAACGACGACCCTCAAAAGGACTGTTTGGTGGGCCTCAGATAAAATGGTTTGTGTGAATGGAGTCTTCTTAGGAAAAGAAAAGAGCCTCTCCGGCTGTTTGTTTTGGAATTTGTCTCATTGATCCAAGAGCGGCGACTAAAAGAGGAGGCCAGGATCGACAATAGCACTCAGGACATTACTCCAGCGTTACATGGACGAGCACCATTCACTGTGCAGTGTGCACAATCATTATATTCACGGATTTGGAAGATTAACAAGGCTAAATTGTGTATTTCAGAGATTTTTTATTTTAAGAAAACTATCATACGTCAACAGAAACGATTGTGTGGGAAAAAAAATAAAACCAGGCAAAAAGAAGGCAAGTCATGTCGTTTTCTTGACAATCATTTATTAAACAAAGTGAAAAGTAATAAATAAAGATAAGTACTTAAAATGCATTAAAGACCAACAGAGCCATTTAGGCTCAAGGGTTTTAAAACAGATCCCAGGTACTTCCCTACTGGAATACTGAGGAAGAGGAAAAAAAGAAAAAGAAAGTGATTTGTCTCTTCAATTTAACATAGATCAGTTCTATCTCATATACTGTTATTTGGCATTAGGGTTAGAAACGTTTAAAGACATGCTTATTGAAACCATCTCAAAAAGAGGGTACGTTTTTAGTAACACATTTTTAATCAATTTTGGTCACTTGTTTAGATTTTTAATAGTGGGGGAAAGTGGGAGAAAATCAAAATAAGGCAAAGGACAAAACCCTATACGTGATTAAAGTAAGATTAAAATGGCCCTGCTGATGAGAACCAAAGGTTGAGAATGTTTACAGTTAAAATAAACTCCCTATTGCATCCATCAATCTTCACCGATTGATAATCAACAGGGGAAAAAATAACAGCTCTCAAAATTTGAGTTCAGCATTTTACTGCCATTATATTACAAGTGTGCTGTTGATGATAACGGACGCACCTTTGTAATATAAATGACCCTGGAAGTTTATATTTTGAATTTACCTGATATTTGTTGAAAGCCAAGATTATGCCGTATTTGACTGTTTATTAGGGGCCAGAGGGTAGTAGATTTGTTCAAAATAAAATTGATCACAACTACAATCAAAAATCAGACAGGATCAATACATTCATTGTCTGCGTACCCTCCAAAAACTCAAAATGGAGAATGAGAATAAGACTTTTACAGTAGGTTAACACTAAAAAAAAAGACTAACAAACAAAAAATAAAAATCATTTAAAAAATACTTCAGATATGTCTATGTGCGGTTTTGTAACTGTAGTGCCAAAATGTCACAATTTTAAAGTGGACATCTTTAAACAGCATGTTTCTTTGTGATCAAGCCACATTTGGCTCATGCCTCTGCATGTGTGCTTTCCGATTTCCAGCAGGAAGTACTGTACACACTCATGGGGGAATACAAGCGTACTTGGCACCTTCACATGAAAGAAATCCTGTTATCCTGTTATTTGATGCATTACAGAAAATCAATAGGCTCCATACAGAAACATGGAACATGCTTACAGGATGTGCTTGATGTCAGTGGACCCGAAATTCAAAGTGAAACATCTGACTGGTTAAATGACGGGGAAGGGTATCAGAAGAGCGGAGGCCACTGCTTTTTGAGTTAGCTTTTATACTTGATCAAAATGCCCTTTTTAGATTTACCCACCAGCAGCAGGGGTCACTGGGAGCCTGCAGGCACTGATGTTAACACACGAACCGTCACTCTCACACGCGCATGCACACTTAAATTATCTCTCAGTCTTCTACAGTCAAACAAACCTCTCCCCGTAAGAAGGCTGGCTTCAGTCCCTCTAAAATAAATACACCTTTAATACATACTTTTCTTCTTGATCAATCCCTTCACTATACTCTCCAAGCTCGACTAAAACAGAAGAGTTTCCTCTTCATGTATCAGCAATGAAAACCTCAGTTTCTACTTTGGAGAAGTATAACATAAAAAAAACACTATCAAAAACCACTGTTCTTATGAAATTGATCCATCATAATTTTCAACTAAACAATAAAATGTCAAAGACCATGAGTGATCCCTTGCTTTCAACCTTCTGTTGGCTCAAAGATGCCATAAGGTTGCAGCCCCTTTAAAACCAGCATTATTTTGAGGTCTCCTTCTGATGCCATCCTCCATTCATTGATGCTTCAAACCAGTCCGATGAATATAACAGTGACTGCATTATTTTTGACTGCGTCATTTTTGTATTTGTTAGGTTAAAACAATGTGTCCATGGAGGAAGCCCATCAGAGTAGAACCCGACTGATATGGTTGCAGGAAAAGGGGAATGTTCCAGGGTCTCGTCGTGCTGCACAGTTTTAGTTGAACAAGCCCTTCCCGATGCTATGCGGCCATCAGATACTGGTGGTAGAAGAGGCCGAAAAGAGAGGTGGAGAACAGGCAGGCGGCGATCCACCATGTGAAGAAGGACAGGAGCCCTCGAAAAAGCAAGGGGGAGAAAACAGTCCTCAGCCCCCCAAGAGCGACAGACAGCTGGGCCACAGTTTGAGAAGCCTGCATCTCGCCTTGCCCCACCTCAGTGGGGCTCGAGTCCTCATTTGATAGACACGGCAAACTCTCTTCGGGGTAAATCACCCATGAGTATCCACCTGGGGGTAAAATGAGATTATGAAAAATTCAAGAAACCCTTTTAAATGAGAATGTGTCAAGAAGAACCTCACCTAATGTCTTTAGCAGCAAAGTAGTGTGCAACAGCATCACCAGAGGTGCAACGTACTGTAGTGCTATTACACACAAGTAGTAAAAGACTCGGGCGACCTGTGTGAGGAAAAACAAATTTGCAGTTAAAACATTTAGGCAAATTTCGTTCAAAACAAGCAGCTTGACAGGAGAGGAGCTCATCAAACAGACTCGCTGAAGACTCACTGGGAGCTTAAGTACAGAGGGAGGCTGCGAGCATATGATTCTGGAGCAGATGTAAGACCAGACACCCCTGCGACTCTACAGCCATTTGCGAGTCTCACTTATGGCTTGGAACATCAAACGGGCTCTTTTCCTCAGCTCCAGCTGTGGAGTGCTGTGGGTTTTGATCCTTGCGCTCCACTAAACTCAAATAGCCTCCTCATTTTGGAGCTTTGAGGGCAACAATGCCGCGCAGTCCTTTTTCATACCGACATATTTCCACCTTTGAGGAATGTCGACACTGTAATGTAGGCCCCTAGAGTGGACGCCACAAGAGGGTCCCTGAGTGCATTTATTAACCAGTATCAGATCAAACATCACAACCTAGTGAAGATGGGATACTTGGGATTGATGGGATATCAGACAAAATAAAAGGATGGCTTTACATCACAATAACTTAATTGCATATTATTAGCATTATTATGTGTCTATTTATTATCTCCGAAATGTTTAATGTCAGTAAGAACAAGACAAAACAAGAGCAAAAAGTGATAAGTACCATCTTTTGGAGGTCCACGGTACTAATGCGCCCCGCTTCCTTCTTCATTTGCAAGACGCCCTTCTGGGCCAGGTTGAGGTAGGCCTGGAGATGATGCCGCATCATAGCTAATCTCAGCACACACAGAAGCAGGATCACCCACAGGCGCAACGTGTCGTATGTCTTCTCAGACATTCTGAAAGCAGAAGAGGTGGAGTGACACACTGAATCAGGGCGAGTAAAATGTGCCCAAACCTTAGGATGTGACTTGAACAGAGAAGAATTAAAGGTCTCACTGAAATAACATCTCCTAAAGTCAATGTGATGATTAATGAGTAAAACAAATATAGGGCAGGACTTGATAGTTTTGATATTGAGAGAATGGAAGCCGAATGACAGTTTTAGTGTATTGCCCAAGGATTACTCCCCTCTCGAAATACCATCAGCACCGACGAAAATGTCTAACTGGGACTTGGAGGCTGAAGGACAAGTTCACCCTCAAGAGATCAACTCATCACAATGGTAATGCTTTTTACCCAATCTCAAGTCTTTTTTTTTTTTTCCATAACCTTTATTACACAACCATTACCTGTCATTAGATTACTGTGTCGTTAACTACAGACCTTATTCACAGCAGCACCATCTTTGGAATGAGCGGGAATGAAAGCGAGGCTGTGAGGGATAGACATACATCTCTTCGGTGGGTTGTACTGTTATTTAAAGTGTTTTTTGATTGTTCTGCTGATGAAACACTGCAAAAATATAATTTAAAGTAATTTCAGTAGACGAAAAACTCCAGACAACATGAGCTGTGGACAATTATAAGTGATCGGAGCTTTAAACAGATTTTTACAGCGGATGCCATTGAAAACACGGTAAGTCTATCCCTCTGTTACGTCCAGAGCCGTAAGGTTCTATGGTTGGGCCAAGCTATGCTTTTGTTTGTTTCTCTCCCCCCCGCACAGAACCAGTATCACCACTTGATGTTACTAATTAGACCTTTTCTATGATTGGATGACGGGAGAGAAGGGAGCATATTTAAACTGCAGTGAGTGGCTCGACGGTGTGGTCTCATCTTCATCCCCAGACTGGTGGTTGTCAAGCTTTTAGTTTGAGTATTGGTGTATCTTTATAATCTCAATTGTGTTGAGATTATTGAAGTAGAACTTAGGTGTCATTGTTTACATCTATGATTGAGACTTCAAATGAAAGTAGTGATTGTTAACTTGAGTGTCAGGTTAAATACTGATTAAGCTTTATGTTTTTATGTCTTTATTTTTCTTTGTTGGGGTTAGTAGGAAGGTGGGTGCCATTTTGTTTTGCATTACCTCTTTTCTCTTGGTTCTGTTAGATAGGGAGTTAGCTTAGCCTGTTGTATTTAGTTTTTCTTTCTTTTGTAACATAGTTAGTAGTTTTGATTATAGGAGTTAGCTTTATGTTTGTTATTTTGGCCTTGCCCCCTTTTGAAGCTGATATTATTGCCCCCTTTTATTTGAAGCTGCCCCCTTTTATTATTTCTTTTTGTTGAATTATGTTAATAAACTACTCACTTTTGCTGCAATTGACGGATTGTTGGTTATTGTAAGACATTCTGGACCTGGAGACAGTGTTCCTCTGCTGTTGCACATTCATTTACCACCAACCATTCATTTCTGTTGCGATCCTCCCCTAGACCAATTGGGTCCGTAACACACTCGCTTTAATGACGATGCTCTGAATAAGGTCCATTGGAAAGGTTTTGAAAGACTACATTACCTACAACAGCAGCCTAATATACTATATATCTCAGTTATATGGCTATTTGATCTCATGAGAAAATGTAACTACTTTATGAGTTTGCAATTTTATATGAATTCCTATGATTTGCACTTTTTAGAAAAAAGCATGAAAGACAACCTAACCATCAGTGGCGCATAAGCAGATAATACAAAAACATACCAATGAGATCATACGACTTGAAATAGTGTAAAATAGTTACTAAATGTCATGAGAGCGTGTTTTTGTGTCATTGCACCAAACAAAGCCATTTCAGAGAAAGAACAACTTATTAAAAAAAACGATACTTAAAGACATTCATTTTCTTTTTGAATACTGTGTACTGATGAATCATGCACAATAAAACCAGGAAAATGTATTAAGAAAATAATCAGGGACAATTTAGATGTGAACATCCTCGACTAAAAAAGGATCTTGAACTTTAAAACAAGTTTTTAATTAGTCAAGAACAATTCAACAATCTAGTAATGCAAAATGTAATGTTGAAAAAAAAAGAGGTACTCACAAAGGCACACTATCTTTCCCAAATGTGGGATTTATTATGTAATCCTTTGTTATGGGCTTCACCCATAACAGTACCATAATTAAGGGGGCCAAGAAGTTGATATGCAGCAAAGTCCTGAAGGATGGACACATAAAAACAACCAATTAGACATGGCAACACACAAGAGTATCAATATCAGTGGAGCAGTAAACATCAACTATCATGAAGTACCACTGCTTTAAATGTAGCATTTCACCAGCACAAGAAGCATGGAAGTAATCCAGGCCTTAAAGAGGTCTAACTGTAAGCCCCATAGTGTCATGAGAGCAAAAGAGGATTAGCTATGTGAGATGTGTAATGCCTAACTCCTCTTTTGTAACACAGTTACCCTAAAGCCTGTTGGCTGAAAATGGAGAAGAGGTCCATCTGCAGTAATACTTGTCTGCTAACTTGCCGAGGATATAGTCAGACACTGATGCTCCACATGAATTAACATGGAAATATTGCTAGTGGCTACAATATTTCAATACAAACTGTTAAAATCCATATATTCTTTCAAACGTAAGGTCAAAAAAATACCAATTATTCAAACTATTAAAGTGACTGGTTTCAACACAATAGTAATTATGAGGACGAGCTGTAATAAATTGTATATTATTTTGAAACATTTACTGTGTGACTTTGCAGTTGTTTAGCGTGAGGGCATCGAGATGCATCTGGGCCAATCGCAGACCAGGAAAGGTGAGGAAGGCTCCAATGAGAGCGCAGAGCAGTGCCAGGATCAGCTTAAAGGTCAGCTTGGATATGGGGCCCCTGTAGAGGGAGAGGAAGAGAGCAAGGCCCGTTCACCGCAGGGAAGCACAAACCATCACATACGCGGTTTAATCCCAACCCACAGAAACATGGTATACTGTATACACATACTCCATCTGTACTGACAAAGAGGGTGGGGGAGACACTGGACATAATACTCACTGGGACTCAAGTCCTTGATTCTCCAGAAACTGCACGGCACTTTCTGAAAAATTTGCAAAGCCTATGAAAGGAGAAAAAGGAGAATGGAAACGATGTATATTGACAAAGTAAGTA